>VBVR01000816.1:0-40183 GCA_011638315.1 Tetramorium parvispinum | reverse complement strand
ATTGAATATAAGGCATTTTTTAATATTAAATATTAAAAAATGTGTTTTTTTAAATCTTTAATATTAACTTTTTTTATTCATTAAATTCAAAAGATGAAACTAATGCTTTAATAAAATCATAATTAGATTTTATAAAATGAAGAAAATCTTTCTCATATTATTATGTGCATATTTGAATATTTACATTTCACCTCATAAAATATTAATTTTTTATAATATAATATTTTGTAATAAATGTAGATTTTTGATCGGCACTCTATATACGAGACGAAACTTAAAGATCAGTAAAGATTCTCCCGCGTTTCGCAGATCATTACATTTTCATTAATGGTTCCAGTTGCATGGCAGTTATCGTTGGCGTACTAACATGGATCACGATTGATCGATCGAGATCACACTGCGTAAAGTTGTTCTCAGCTCGTTTAAAATGTGGTTTATTGGATTGTTTCGTCGCGCGTTCGCACAGGAACGATCCTTCCTAAAACGTTTGCGCAACATCGAAAAAAGATACTAGAACTCTCGTAGCCTGCAGTTAGCGTTAAACGTAATCGGGCGACTATCGGTCCACGATGATGTTCGAGGTGGTTTTTCTTCTCTTTTTTTATTAGGCAAAAACCTCCAACATTGAGTTTAACGCTAATTGCGATGTGTGAAGAGTGTGGATTCTCAAGTATTACGATTTGGCAGTCGTCTTAATTACAATAATTAATTACTTTATACAACAATAGCCTGCGTCGGGTGCGTGTCTATATGTATCTTCTATCGTAAGAATTACGAATATTCAAGACTTTCTTTCCTTTCACATCGCCGCGGAAACGCACGTACATATGTATGTATGTATTTTTTTTTCGTGTGCCTACCATTTAAAATTTATTCTATAAAATTTCTCCAAATCCCCAACAACGCGTCACTGTCTCGGTAAAGCCACAGGCATCTCGGCCCGCATCTCGCCGATCGCGAATGACGGTCGATTGTAACATTTAATAATATCGTGATGATCGTGATGTGATCTATATCGCTAATAATATATTACTCTGAATCGTATCTTACATCTCCAGCTAACAACAACGAACGATACTTATGTAATCGCAACAGCCTCTTTTTTTCTTCTGCTAAACATTCTTGTTCTCTCGCGCGATAAGTGTTTCCGCATTTCCCTCTTATTTTCACTCTTCCCCGTCAAAGAAATGTCGAAAAAAATATACCTCTACATGAAATCGAATACTCAATAGTATCGATTTTCTTTAATAATAATGAGATTTACAAAATTTATTGGCTATAACTAGAGCATAAATAAAATGAAGTAAACGCGATCTTGCTTCTATTTATTGAAACAAGTACTTCGAGATATACAAGCGAAGATAATTCAACTTAATGTGCCTATAAAAGTAAAGAAATTTTATAAAAGATTATAGAAAGTATACGTAGAAAAAGATATGAAAAATAAGACAAATTGTATATTATAAGTATATTTACAAGATTTTTAACATCCATCCATGCTGACGATAACACTCGCAAGCAAGTACTTTTTTAAAACAAATACTTCAAAATGAAAGACTAAATTTCATACTTTTAAATAGACATTTTTGCTTTGGTATCATTTTTATTCGTGCGACGCGATTTCGACGAAAAATGATGCCGTTAAAAATCTTGCTAAAGCAGCGAACGTGACTTCCTAGACCACTATTGATTGCTTGCGTTAGTTTCTTGAACGCGTTAGATGAGCGAAAGCGTAGTGCACCTTCCATTACCCTCGAATCGTTCTCGAGATCTAATAAATCGCTATAATCTATAGAGTCTATATCGTAGGTGAGCGCGCCTGACGCGCAGGAAACGAAATCACAGTAAGACGAAAATCCGCAAAGTTAACCCGCATTACCCTTTTTCATACCTCCCCTACATCTTCATCTTCTTACTCATTCTATACGCGCTTCACGCGGTCGAAGTCGGTGCTCGCTCGACATGCTCTCTCTTCAATATCCGTCGCTTCTAGAAAATCTACATTACATCTTCGTCTTATCTAATCCCTTTTCCGATTTTCCGGGGTTCTCCGCTCGCTCCTTGGCATCCCTTCTCCAGTATGATCCGTTGATTTAATCTTTTCCCTCAGTACTTTCTTTCCCTCAATTTCCCAGAACTCTCCTAATCGTGTCCACGAAGAGACCAATCGATCTCTTCTCGATCGATTCTCCTCGTTCCCCTTTACCTCGCGGTAAACTGCGTGCCAGGATAACTTCCTTCAAATTATCGTCCGCAACCCCTTCATTTCTTCTTGCCTCGGCCGCCCTTTTGGAGCTTCGTGATCTTAAGGCGGCAGCTGGAACCGCCGGTATAAACCACCTCCGTCCTGCCGCCCTCCTCGGCCGCGGTCACCAGAGCCTTGACCGATCTCACGTGCACGTCCTTGGCACTGATCTCCAGGGTGGTGCCGGGATAACGATCCCGCACGCACTTGCCTACGCTGGTCGCCTGTGTCTCGGTTAACTCGACGCCGTCCAGGCACAGCCAAGTCAGACACTGCAAGTGCGTGAGAATCGTCTGCACAAACACGTGTTCCATCTGGACGCGCTTGGCGCTGTCGGTGACGATCAGACCGTTCGCCCTGAGGAAGCTCAGGCCGCACAGCTTGAGATGCTTGGAGATCTGTCGCATCGTGCGGTCGCTGTCCTCCAAGGTGATTCGCCAGAAATTGATTCGGAGCGATTGCAAACTGCGGAAGTGTGCCGCCAGGCAGCTGAAGAACTGCTGCAGGATCTTGTCGTCGATGAAGAGCAGCGAGCCACTGCTACCGCCGATTGTCGATTTATCCAGCGACAGGTCGAGCTCGCTCAGCGAGGTGAAACCCGCCAGGAACGGCAGCAACAACGGCCCGCGCAGCGCTAGGCGATCGTTCACTGTCACCTGCAATCAGAAATAATTCTGTCAGCAGATCTTATCGGGTGCAATTCGTTTCGCTCGTTTACAAGTTGAGAGATAAAACGAAAGAGACAAGCAGAATCTCACAGACTTGGCAAATAATTTCTCATTTCCATCAATTTTTGATTTTTTTTAGTCTTCAAGTGACAAGTAGTAATCGAAAAATAAAATTTAACAAGTATTTCTTTAATAACAAAATCTTATTAAAGGTTTTAATACAACTTTTCTATTCTTCTCTATTTAAGAATTTGAGAAGACCAATTTCCAACCCGAAAAAATTTATATAAATTATCTTAATTTTCTTGTGTCTTAAGAAAAAGACGTTAGATCATTGTTGTATCTTCAACTTCAGAATTAATTAAAATAAATATTCTTAATTGAAAACTTAAGGTAAGCAAAGCTGTGTCTTCGTTAAGGAAAAATCGAATTGCAGATTGGCAAAGATGAGAAACGTGGCTGCAAAGTTTGGTAATTTATTTTAGGGAATCCTGTATGGAGGTGAAGGGGGAAGGGGTGGAATTGGGGGTCGGTTTAATGTGGGGAAGACGAATATCGGTCCGGACCGTCCTTTATTTATCGCCGTCGTGGTGCGGTCGACAGTAATTGCGCATGTAATAGAAAATATATGACTTATAGATAAAGCAGGACACGAGATCTAGCGGACCTTTCGGGCATGGAATTGATGTTCGCGATATAAGAGATAGTTACTTTAGTATCATTATATTTTTTTATAAACATGAATGGCTTTATTACTGAGAAATAAATAAAAATTATTTTTGAATATAGATACATTATATCTATCATTGAAAAATATGGTTTTCTAGTATCATAAAATTCAATAATCTCGTTTATAAAAGATATCAACATTATATTGTACAGGGAAAATTTTCTGATATATAGTAAATATAGTTAAAAATAAGTAAATTAGAAAAATAGATTAAATCCAAAATATTATATTCCAATATTCTAAAGATGTTTGTAAATTTGAAAATAGACTTAAAGAGGGTGCATTAAATGTTTTAAGACTTTTCATTTGTATACATATACATAAAAAGTAAAACTATACATATGTGTATAAATTGCAAAACTTTCTCGTGCAAATTGAATCACTATTTACATGTTATCTAATCTATTTTCAGCCGTTGCGTCATAACATCAATTAAAAACTTTTCTCTCAGTACAATAAATAAATGATATTTCAAACAGTGATTTTTAAATAACCTGCATAGTTGTTATATAAAAAGAAAGAAGACATGTTATATAAAAAAATCTTTAGAGAAATAGTAAAATAGCGCACATTCAGCGTACGTCGATTCATACGGAACTTATTAAAGCGGTCATTCGTTAGCTTTAAATTGCTTTCATTTAAAAACTACTGCTCTAACGCAGTTCAACCAGAGGAAAACCAATTTTTCGCTCCTTTCTGGCACCGAGACTCGTATATGTGCGTAAATTCTGGGATCTTCTATATACACAGACTAAGTGATAATTAATTTCTGATGCTTTTCTGCCTTTTCACAAAATTTCTGAATGCTTAGGATTCTCCAATCAAAGTTTCTCGCCCGGAATCAGGCTTTCAATGAAACAATAGGAGATGTTACATGAGCGCGAGCACGTTCGCAATTTCCTGATCGAGATCAGACGTACCCGGGGAGAATAAAGGAAAGAGAGGGAACGATATTAGGCGAGCGGGACGCGATACTTGGTGTTCCAGCGGGCTGACCGATTTTCTTCGTGGCGTGTTTCACGGACCGTAACGGAGATCCATTTTTCAAACGAGACGAATCATCTCCGCGAGAGGAGGGACTCGCATCACGGACTGTTCTGCCGCGGATGGAGCGCGGGGTGTGTGTCTAATGGTTCCAGCCCAGATCCCGGGAACACGATAGCTACACAGCCGTGTACATTCAGGGAGAGACAGTCAGTAGACAGCTACATCTACGTCTACTGGAATCACGATGGCGTATACGTATGTTATCTTCCCGTAATAGCACGGGTGCCCGGATATGCACGGTGCATCCGAAGACGTGTAACTGCATCAGCAAATGGTCAAAGCTTCGTACGTTAGTCCGAGGTATAATAGGATTGCATATGTCATTGCAGCATTGTTACGTTATGGGATCAAGTTCGTAAGCGAGTTTGTAGGCGAGTTAAACCATTTCAAGGATCCTCCGGTAATTATTTTATACTCCATTTCACGTGATACTGTGTAAAGCGACTCGGAGCCATTTATCACAGTCTGATTGTTTAATATGGAAACTACGATCTCTCTCAAAGGCTTTTGTGAAATTAAAGGCACGAATAATTTCGACGTAAAAATATTGATTCTTCGATTTGAAAGAAACAGTTAATATTTCAGCCAGGAATTAAGGCGACAATAAAAGATTATCCGACTTTTGTCGCATTCGTGCTTTCGAGAAAAATTTGAGGATAAACATTTATAGTTTTTTTGCGAAACGGTATTCGAATGGAGAGTGTTCACTCACCTGAAATCCGGCTAGCCTCAGGAAGACGATCGCGGGGCAGGCCGGAGGTGGTGCGGCTCGCAAAAGCTCGGCCCCAGCGTCATCGCGACGTCCTAATCTCGCCAAAGGACCCTCATGCACCGCTAAATGCAAGCGCGCATTACACAGACTTAATTCACGCACGCTTGTGTATCTCAGTAACTCGGAGAACACTGCCAGACTGTCGGATTCCTGTGGAAAATAACAAATCGAATTAGTATCTTCTATAAGAATGATTATAAACGTAATTATAAAAAATTTTAATTTCTGTTTCTTCAATATCATGACATACTCGTTGCTCGTTACATTTTCTGAGACAGGATCTGTACGACATAATGTATGTTAGAAAATATTAATATATAATTAATCAGTAGCAATTCTTTTTTGTCTTTAGCAAGAGAGAATATTAAAAATTAATAATATTCGATCGGTACATCATAAGATCAAAGGATTGGTTTCAGTTTTAATTAAATGTGCGATGCGACTTATTAAAATATGACGTCCTTTTTAGAACAAGACGTTCTATTTAATCAATATAATCGCCGTAAAATATAAATTCCCTTCTTCCTTCGGCATTATTAATTCATTTGAATAGAAATTTCTCTTCCTGCCGCTAAATAAACGCGGGGCTTGATAAACACAGCCATCAAGTCGACGCCGCCTAAGATATCCGCGCGCTGGCTGCAATCTGCGCGGCTCTCAACCACCGCGCTTTGCATCCCAATATTCGACGATGTTGCATTATGCTAAAAGCGCAAAGTAGGTAAACGCTTCCACTAAATCGCACGTAAACGATGCGGACCCGTGAAAATCTCGCGGAACGCGTTCAGGATCTCGCTAAGCGCGCAGCATCCGGCGCTTCAGGTTCGCCGGATCTCCGGCTAATCCCATCCCATTCGACACGGAGCCGTGTATCCCGTCCCGCTCCATGCCCTGACTACCATCTCGCCCGACCTAATCCGCCACGAGAATGTCGTTAAGTCGGATGGAGAGGCGTCTTAGCGCGCTCGCGCCTCGTCGTCGTCGCGACGACGATCTCGCCGACTACACGTTGGCGATATTACGTTATTCCGGCAATAAGACCGGAGAGGGAAGAGGAACCGCGCGACGTGAATTATACGGGCGCACCCGTGAATCGCCGGAGGAAACACGGGGTTAACAAGGTGCGACTGATCCGTCGAAGTCATCTCTCGCGCGTTAATCGAGGATCCTCCCGAGGATGAGCTCGTTAAATTTATCGAGCAAGATTTCTTTCCCCTATTGTACATATATACACTTAGAGAAAAATGTAGTTACTTTTGACCTCAACCACAGTTTTATAATTTTTCTAACGATAATTACAGTTAACAGACTGATGCATATAATTCAGTTAATCATATTTCGTGTTAAAAATATTATAGAATTATGGTTGAGGCCAAAAGTAACTATATTTTTCTCTCAGTGTACACAGAAAAAAACCTTAATTTCAAATCAACAATAATATTCTCATATATAAGCAAAAATATAACACCTTTAAAGATTTTAATAATCTTAAACAGAAACAAAATTTCTTTATGCGAGCAAGTTATTGTCTGTTTAAGATTATTAAAATCTTTAAAGAAGATTTTATACATTTGCTTATATATGAAAATTAATATTCTCATTCGAAATTAACGTTTTTTTCTATGTACGTTTTAAATGGCGCGTTCAGCGTATCATTGAATTTGATTTATATCGCAAGGAATTAAATAAAAAATGCAGAAGCCGGAGGCGCGTTCGATCTTTTGGGAGGGGCGGGAAGGTCGAGTACGGGGCACGATACCGTTTCATTATGCAGGGAACGTCGTCGCGCGCACAGGGAGCGGCGGATGCGTCTCATGGGAGCGGCGTAAAGAGAGCAGTTCTCCATGGAAAACTGTGTAGGCGGAAGCTGCCTCTCCGCTTAGTTTACGCGCCGTACGTTGGATGTGCGTTCATTAATAAGTTAGTTTTACTTTCGAACTTCATGCGAGATTTATGCGAATCTCGAGCAGAATAAATCAATCTTAAGAAGACGTTGATGGCAAATTTTTTCCGAAACGGATACGTGACGCTGTTTTCCAATTATTCCGTCAATTGGGATTGATACCGTATAATATTGTATAATTTCTATATGTACATGATAAATTTTTTGACAGTAATTGTTATAAAATATTTTTCGAGGATTAAACAGAGCTTCTCGTCTGTTTTGATGTTATTTTAATGCTGTTTTATGCATTATTTAAAAATATTATATATATTATTTTATTGTATGAGCTTTTGAGTTCCAAGTTTTTGTATTAATTCTTTAACAATAGTATAAAAGCTTGAAAAACAAAATTAATGCTATCTATATTTTGTGTAAAAATAATGTGCATGCCTCGCGTGAGACATACATTCAAGAATTTTCAATACTTCAAGTTTTTAAATTCCAGCGTTCCTCGTGAAATTCTCTTAGAAACGATTTTATTTAAAAAATTCGCATACCTTTTTATTTACTACCTTTTAATTATATTGAAGAAGAGATTTAAAAACACGTTGAAAAGTTAAATAAATACTTGTCTCACATTAAACATTCCTAACTGAAAAAATTGGGATGATATCGATAACGTATCGATAAAATATTGACACGCTGATTTCTTTTCATGGAATATAAAATACGATTAAAGCACAATATAAAAAAAATATTTGTTAATGTAAAATAACATCAATGTCACCGCTTTTCGATTTGATTCAAGCACGCTCGTGACGATTATTCCGTGTTCCGCTGGACAAACAGAATCGAGGGTGGATTCCATTCTCGGAAGGATGTCCTCGACAGTCCATTTATCTGGCTTGACCCAACTGGCGTATCCTGAGCGAGAATGGGAGAAAAAAAGGCCGAAACTAAGCGACTCTCGAGATGTTTACCGAGCTTTGACAGATTATTGCATTGTATTTCACGTATGGCGTGCATGAGGACAGTAACATGTTTACGATCTATTTCGTGATGTATTTCTATAATTTATATGAATTTATGAAATAATTTCTAAGATGACTCTCTCTTACGATTACTGCAAGGGCAAGATAATACTATATATATAACACCGTAATACTCTGTCTCAAATATTCGACTCAGAATTCAGGGCACATCGTTGAAACTTTGGCTATCTCGAAAGCTAGGAAATACCTTGTATATATTTTCATAGTTTGTCCACCATAGTTTTGATCATGTGATATGCACAGAACTCTGAATTTCCGCGTGCAAGAGAATACGTGTACGTCTCCCAAGACGATATTATACTTTATAATATATCGTGTGTCTTCCTCACTCAATAAAGTTTCCAAACCGGATAAGAGATCTAACAACAAGTTTATCATTGGGCTACCGATACTCGTTATCGGTGACCCAGTTAGATTATTTTCCCACTTTTCTCCTATTTAAAACTGTATCATATTAAAAAGATAAAGTATCGAGATGTTTAACTATTCATTTAATTTCCAATAGGGCCTTCGACTTAAGAAAAATATTTAAACAACAGTACTCATGTTTAACTAGGTCAAAATAACTTCAGATTTAATTTACTGAAATATATGTGCAACTTTAATGTTCATATCTCAGTCATATTATTAAAAAAAAAAATTTATTTGCTTTCTAAAGAGATTTAGATGCTTTCTAAAATATTCAGATGTCAGATTTTAAATATACATACAAGGTAATGAATGCGTGAAATGAGGACCGAAGTGCAGTGTCCTTCGAGATTTACCTCATGCATCGAGATTTCGAAGTAACACGAGATTTATTGTTGCTAAACGTAATATTTACGAGCGACGATATTTATCGCTTCCTGACAAGCGCTCGTTGACGAGCGCTGCTTCCTGGGGACCGCGTTCTCCAGGCTCAGCTCGCGAGAGTGATCCCGGCCCGATGTCATCAGCGCGGAATTTCGCGTGCGACTGAAAGAACGGGATGAATAAAAATCGCGCTGAATTCGGCGCCGTAGTCGTCGAGATCAAACGCGGATGAAACACGTGCGCATATCTACCTACGTGCCTCGAATCTGCCCCCTTTTTTTTTGGAGAACATTCGGAAACGAAATCCGTGAACCGTCAACTACACCGTCGAGAACTACCTGTGTTTGATGTTATTTCGCTATGAACGCGAATCCGATCGTGCTATTCGTCAGCGAGAAGTTTCATTCGCCATTGGAAACTGGAATCTGATTGGGATTCAGCCGGTGATAAAACCGTGCCAGAGGGAGGAACGGTATAATATCATCAGGATTTAATAATCGCATCAAAATATGATATCGAATAACGTTTGCGAGCTTACGTGTACGTATAAACTCTGAAGCCCCAATTCCCAACTCTAAACTTCAAATTCTCTATTCCTAGCTATTATATCTTAACTCTCGGCTATGAGTTATCAGTCGCGAACTCTCGGTTCTCGAATCTCAACTGGAGGTCGAGATAAATAGCGTTTATTTATGGGCAGTGTAAAAAGCTCGTGAAATTAAAAAATGTTTTCCAACAAAATAAACGATTGATATGAACATTTATATGTATTACCTTTTTTATTATTATTGACGGATTTGTATGCTTTATCCTTTTTGTTAGAATTCAAATGTATTTATGATGTCCAATGTGTAATTTGAAAATGTCCAGATGAATGATAAATAAAATGTACGTGCGTCACAATGAATTTGTTATCTCATTTAAACGCATAAAAACATATATTGAAGAAAGATATCGTGTCACGGACGAAATAACTCGCATTGTGCGAGATATATTGTATGTATCATTTTTCACAAAGAAGACATTTTGTCATAAAACTCACTTGCTTTTGACATATATTGCGCACTGTAACTTTTAAAAATATTACTTTGTCCTCATATACATTAATTAATTTTATTCATAATTATCTGTTAATCTTTAAAAATCAAGCTCGAAAAATGTTCTCCAAGAATATTTATAAACGACTGAACTCTGAAGATGATTTCTTTTAAAAAAATATGATAAAAATAATTTTACTTCAATTAATTTACTTAGGATTATTAATTACAGCGATAAAAACTCATTAAGGAGAAAACAAATTACAGCAAGTATCAGCAAAGAAAAAAACGAAAATTTAACACGGAATGAGCGTGAAACTGCGGTGTTTTTCGTAACGCCACGACACGAAAAATCTCTCACTGTTTTCTCCCCTGGAAGCTTTTCCGTTTCCCGAATAGAAACATGAATGCGAAAGCTTTACGCTATTCTACCTCGTATGGTGTTGTGAACGAACCGAAAAACCACCCTGAATAAACAATAAGTCGAACATAATGATACAAATAAACGAATCTTTCTTTAGTTAAATTAAGCTTTTTTATATAAGTCTTTCTTTAAATAAATTAAATTTTTTCAGTTACGAAATATCCTCTTTTCTTTAAAGTTGGAATTAAACATAAAATTCTATAGATAACATATAATAAATAAATAAATACATTATTAATAAAAGTAAAATTTATTGCTACTATAATAAGTTTATTGCTAAATATAATATAAAAAACTGTACTCTAATAAATTAATAAAAGTATTACGCTCAATATATTATTGTAAATATTCCTGAATGTAAAAATGTAACAATACCTAACAGATTATTTGAAACGTGTGCTGCATATCCTCTTTTGGAAAATATTTTGGAAAAAAAGTATATTTAAAAAATATATATTTTTGAAAATTAATATTGTTGCGTTAAAACTTGACAGAAAAGCTTTATATCGAGAAGCTAAAATAACTAAAATTATTTAACGTTACCTGTTATCATTATCAATTGTGAAACGTGAAGCATACGTATGAAGAAATATTCTTTCTCGGCAAGGATTGATTTTTTACCTATTAGAATAATACGTAACATTTTTCATGTGAATGAACGTGCAAATTTAAATGTAATGTGGAACGTTATGATAACACTCGCGTTTAATATGCGAATCTACACGAATATTCGTTTCGATCCGATTACGAACAAAGTTCATCGCTTGATCGGAAAATCGAGTTTATCATCGATCGGCTTACGACGTAAATGAGCTATCCAAATCCGAGTTGTACGATGCGTCCGTACATACCGAGAAGTTGGGCAGTATCATTAATAATTGCGTATTACAGAAAATTATGGAAACGAGAAGCGTGCATATCGGTTTGCCAAACTCCCTCTCAAAGAGTTAACTCAATTCATTGAATTAAGTCTCCAATTCATATAACATATATGTTAAAAATGTCAAAAATAAGTTACGTTAAAAATAAAGTTGCGTTTCGTTCAATTATGCATACTTTTGCTTCCTAAAAGCACATAACAATGAATGAAAAATTCACGAAGTATTACAAACATTTAAAATTTTTAAAAAGAGAGGAGAGAATCGATGTGATAAAATCAAAAATTTTTTAATTAACTTAAATTTCCTATTAAATGTTGCAGTGTTTATAGCCTTCGTGTTATCAAAGACATTTAATATTCGTTATGCTCGAAAAGCAGCTGGAAATATTGAGAGAATTAATTTTGGTTAGAGAGATGAGAACACATTTCATTCACATAATTCGCCGGGTAAAATCGTAAAATGGAATCGTTTCTGCAAACTGAGAATTACATTCGTTAATTACAACGTATCGCGCATGTATGCTTGTCGGCTTGTTGATTATTGGCGACACGTGTCGACTCTGTAATTTACGTTATTCGCACCGCCGGAATTTTATGCGGCACAGTGGCTGGCGTGTCTTTGGGACCGGGGGTAACGAATAATACCGGAAAATTAGGACGGAAGGAAGCGGTGTTTAATAGTTTCCGACGCAAATTGATTCCCGCTAATTGCGGTGTGTGGCACGGGCGCCGTATAACTCTCTTTTCCCTCCACCGGTTATAAATTATTTTACAGCCTCGCGAAATTTTGCGATTCTCTTTTCAATGAACCGTAAACGATGACGTATTATTCGTTAAATGTCACAGTTTCTCCGTTCGTCGCATAACAAATTTGTTATTGACGAGGGATGTATTTGTTTTCCCAATTCAGTGAAAAGTTCAATTATTATTTCGTCAAGTAATAATTAATATTATTTCGACTATTTTCTGTTTTCTTATTATTTATTCATTTAATATTCAATTATTTTAAATATTATCATCATTTTATAAGACTGCAATAATGATATACGCACGAAAATATTAAAAGAAATTATTTTTAAATATCTGTGAATATTTTATTTCTTATTATAATATTTTAGAATATTATTATATTTATTTTACTATTTTACATCATATACAAAGTAATGTAACTACAGCACGTTATTGCAGTCGTTTCATCAAAGTAGAACGGATTTCTTTCTAATGAAAACTTTTATTTGAATGCTATCATTTTCTTTTCATGCTTATTAAAAATAAGAAGCTAATTAAAGAATAGGATTTTGCTATATACTTCTTCAAGTACGCCTTCTGAAAGCTTAATTTTCCGCGTTAAATTACAGCCAGACGTCGCGTTTCATTTTCCATGAGAATAGCCTCGGCTACGAATTTATCGCGAAAGCTATAAGTTACGGCGAAGAGGTTCCGTCGGCTGCGCATTTCCGGTACCCCTTCACGTCGCGCTAAAATAATCAATTTCTTTGTTTGCGTTTTCTATAGACCTTGCGTCAGACGCAAACGCTGCGTGTCAACTGCGTGCGTATGTGTGTGTATGTATTACTATGTGGAAGGAAGCAAGGCGTCGGAGAAAAGAGAGATTCGCGTAGAACGTTGCCGCGGGTGCAGCCGTTAAATTTTATCAGGATACTTGCATTCATGGGTCGCCGCCCCCGGCATTGTCCATGCCACCGCAACTTAATATATGACGACGAAGTATTAAATCTTGTTTCTCGCCTGATATTTCACGAGTTCGGTCACTTAACATTTTAGAAGGGGCTAGACAATGTGAACGACAGGCCAGTATATTGTTTTTAACAGCATCCAGCAAATTGATGATCCCAAAATAAGGAATGTTCATTTTGCTACTAAAGAAAGTTCGCTCGTGTACAATACGCTGCGCGCGCGTATCTAAAATATAATTACAGACGTAGAATAAAATGATAAAATTAATGTTAAGAAATGAAAAACACGATAAATTTAAAATAAATACATTGCTGCTAGTTTCAAACACATTTTAGTTTTTAATATCCTCTGTTTTCTCAAAGAGCCTGGCGATTTCGCCTAGGACCAGAGTGGTTCATAACTCTGTTCCTGACGGTTTCTTTGGAATGATAATCGCCAGCCAGGGGCACGTTTGTGACGTGTAGAATAGCAATAGAAGTGGCGAGTGGTATGAGTATGGTCACTGAAAGCTTCGGCGAGTCGCATTGTTTATAATCGCATCCCCCGCTCGTAATATTAAATCCGTCCCTTTATGCGGTATCAGCAAACAGCTGGGGAGATTTTCCGGTTATACAATTTATCCGCGATATTCTGCGAATTAAGCGCCCTGACCGCCGCCGCACGCGTTCTATTCCCACCCTCCCGGCTTATACGCGTTAAGGGCGGGTCGTGGCGGTTAAGGGCGAACGAGTACTTAAAATGGGACGTGAGCGGTTATAAGTGCCGGATGGACTGGTCAGTGATTCGAGACAAAGACTTTTAATCCCGAGATAACGTCCGGCTCCCAGATATATAGCTATTCTTTATGAGAGTGATTTCAGAAGACGAGATCTTTTCTGTGAGTAAATTTCGCTCGGAAAGGGCCTCGAGAGTGTTGTGAAAGTACGTAAAATATAATGACAAAAAAAAATCACGGACCTGTAGACAGAAATGATCAAGTGTTATTACGGAAGCTGTGGATATTTTTCGAGATAAACGTTAAAAAACCGGGAATAAATGTTAGATATTCGTATATCCATATTTACAGTCTAATATCTACAATTTATAGTGGTTATGAAAGAACAGTAAGATGTACTTCAAGAATGAAATCCTGGTCTCCTTTCTCTCTCCAAGGATCGTCAAAATATTCATGTATCAGAACATACGTAGAGAAGATTATATCAAGGCCAGAAGATCCTTCCCTTCTATTCCTCATACAATGGAACTAAAAGAGGGTTCCTTGCAAATATGATGTCATATACAAAAATGCAATTAGGCTTAGGTATTTCGGAAACGAGCGTGCACGAGAGTTAAAATTCCAGCGCGTGATTTCTCAACGTCCGAAGGCGAATAGGGGCAGATATGTCAGCTGACTCGACATTCTCCGGTGAAAATTTTCGGCGATATGTCGTCCGGGAGTCCCGTTCGGGATCGTCCCGAAGGATATTCAGGACGCGGCAGATTCCGCGACGAAGAAAGGAGACGGAGAGGAAAGAGAAAGAGAAGGAGGAGAGACCGGGGATGAAGCTGGGAGAGAGGACCGCGTAATTTATTGCAAGCAATATTACCGACGACACGCCGAGGGAGCCGAGGAATGGGAAAAGCCCGTGTCTCTCGTTCCAGAAATGTATTTTATAGCGACTGAAGATGGGGGCTTCCTGTATAACGGCGACCCTGCTTACTATTCTCTTTCGGGTCGGCATTGGATTTAAATAAGTCGATGCGAACGTCCTGGCCTTTATTCGCCGTTTACTGTCCTCCGATCGCATTGCTCGTTACCGGATTTATGCGGTGCTGGCGAATGAAAATCCGTGTTACATGCTAGAGTAGCGATTTTGTTTTTCCCTCCCAGTAAATTGGCTAATATTCGCGAACATTATGCGGAATAAAATATTCACGTGTGAATAATAACTACATGAATGCGTCATAATATCTCTCATAGTACTATAAAAACTTCACATTCTATTATAATTAAAAAAATCGAGAAAAATTATAATTGCATTTTGCAAATGACACATTTATCTTGTGGAGTAAATTAAATTTTTAGATTTAAAAATCTTCCTTCTTTTCTGACGCATATTCCATACTGATGTATTAAAATCACAATGTAGGTGAGATTTCCATTTGTGAATAAAAAAGTATTTAATTTTTAATCATTATATTAATTTTTCGCATCTTACCTACATATATGTTATACATGTAAATCCAATTTATGAAGATTTTTGGAGACATATACAATTCAGGATTAACAACATCGAGAGGATCAACAGTAAATTTAAATAAACTGGCTAAAGTAATTCCAGATAATGAGAAAATGATAGTGCGTTTAATTCTAGTAGTATTTTTACTGTCGTGCTTTATGGCCTTTTTATTCCGCATTTTTACGACAAGAACCACTTAGGAGATATCCAACCATCAGATTTACGTAATCTCGTGCGATTTATTTCATTTCGAAGTATAAACAGCAGCAATCGGTAAATGTAAATATGGATAATCGTCGAGATTTAAAGGATAAAATACAACATAAAGCAACGATTTGTCATCGCGTCAAACATTATGGCTGGAATTTAATTTCTTTCAAGAATTATTTATAATATTATATTACCTCGTACTATACATAAAACATATAATTTTCTTATCTATTACAACTATTACATTATAAATGCGGATTATTTTAATTTTGCTGATAGATAACTTCAATCATGAATATTCAAAGAAAATTCGTAACAACAGAACGATTTTGATAAGGGTCGCTGTATACACTTTTATGTAAAATATATTATAAAATATTTTTTTCATCATACTTGACAAATATTTATATCAATATGTATGTATGTGCCATAATTTTATTGATTTCGCAAGTGTTGCAAGTAGATATATTAAAAGACACTGAGTTCATCTCGCAGTCGTAATTCTGTGTAAATTAAATGATCCGGAGTCGAAGAGGTATTCGAGAGTCGCGGAGAAAATCGGAAATCGATAATATTTATATCGCGCCGCAGTATGCAATGCGATGCATAATCTGTAAGGAGTTTTCATAACAAAAACCCACTAATGCCGGATTCTTCTTCAGCGATTTCATCCTCGCCGCATACTGAATATCGTCGGTGATAAAGGAAAGACGTCGCCATCGATAGTCACCTTTCATTGTCTACTTTTTTATCGTGTTTTATATTGTTTTCGGAAAATTACCGTGTTAACGATCGCAGCAACTCTAAAATTTTTTGGTACGCACCTATAGAACTTTTTTCTTTCACGCTGTTAATCTCATACATCATCAAAATTGGACTGAGAGAGATGTTTTTTCAACGTGCTATATGTATATATTTCAAAATAAATTTCTCTCGTAAATGTGATTCAGCGCTTGCAGTTTGCGAGAACTGTATCTAGTATTCCGAAGTCAACTTATCCTTCCATCGCGTGTCAAGTAAATAAGAAGATATAATAGATACGTGTTTTACACGCATGCTAGGACGTTTTTAGAAATGGATATGCGCTACTCGTCGTTTTGATACCGCTGAATCCCATTTGCCGCTTCGACACTCCATTCATCGTCGCGTTTTACCGTCTCGCTCGAATGTCATTCGTCGAATGTTTTCACATCCGTTTCCATTTCGACTTCCGCTTTTATTTCAGCCGAGAATTTATATTTTTCATCGATATGGCGCTTTAATTCGGTTTCTAGCAACTCTTTCATTACTTGTTTCAGCATTTAATTATGCGATAATTAACATGTTAATTAACGTACGTGATGACAAAGTAATGCGAGTCGAGAGGAATTTTATTGAAAAGATACATTTTGAGAAAGGTGACGAAAAACGAAAAAAAAATAGCTGAAGCATAAAAAGATACAGTCGTTAAATATATTAAATTAAATTAAAAAACCATTTGCTAACAACACAAAATAATTATCTGGTAATAATTAAAAGCTTTAACATTAAAAAACTAATTTTATTTACGTGTAAATTTGAAAAATTTTATTTTATTTTCTTTTTGTTGAGTTTTCAATATAAATATGCATGTACCTTATTATCACTGTTATAATGTAACAATGTATACTTTTTTATATTTAAATATGTTCTTACTTAGATTTATATTTGTGCGAATATTTTTATATATTTTAGTTCAAATACAAATATTTAATGCATTTTTCTTTTTATTTTTCCATCTGGTAGGCATTAAAATAGCCTTGATGGCATTTCACCATTTTCATATTTGCACATGCTATATAATTTTTTTTTCTCTTTTAGATTTTGTATAAAAACCTTGTACATGCATAATAAATTATTATTAAATTATAAATTTTTAGAATATTAAAGAGGCAAATATTTATCTTCGTGCTGTTTTCTTATTGATTTGATCATCGATTGTTTTCTACCCACAATTTTACGATTTCGGAACAGCAATAAAAAGGGAGTAAACCGAACGTGCTCGCAAATAAGTCCGAGGGAAAAGAGCAAAATCCTATTTGACGAGAGGTAGAAAAAGAATGTAAGATGCGAGATAAGCTGGGACGGTTAGAAATCGGAGGGAAAACCGACTTAGATAAAGGCGAATCGATTCGAGTTTACGATTATCACGCGTCAGCTGTTCTTCTCTTCTGTTTTTTCGCGCCTCGCAATTTTTACGCGAGTGTAAAATAAAAACGTTCGCCAAAACAGAATACGTACGTTCGATCGAATCCCGCGAGTGAGTTTTGTATTTGCGAGAAGTAATGAAACGCACGTGCACTACTTTTTTCTCCTTCTCGAGATTTATCATCTCGTTCTCTTTGTTCTCTCTTTTAATATCTCTCTTATCTTTTATTAATAATTTACGCTATTAGACAGTAAACTGTTGTATTGAATTATTACGTAGCGAATAATGTCTCGAGTCTCTTGTTAAGCTTTCGCTGCGCGAGAGCGTTGTAAATCTTAACAACTCAACAGAATTGGAAAGACCTGCGCGTTAAAGTTTAAAGAAGTCTAAAAGCATCCTGTAAGAGATACAATGGAAAGAATGCGTCTAGGTATTGAAGAATGTAAGAGATGTAGTTCCGTAGTACTGTAGAGTTCTTTTGTAGAGTACATTTGCGTCATGTTATTGTAAGAATTATTCGCAACACGGATCGTACATATTAATATTCTAAATTTAATATTTATTTTACTACCTAAGATCTTTGTTCATCGTCGCAACATGTTGTTGAATTATCTCTTCGTATCGAAAAAAGCTTACGAATCAGCTATTTTTGCCGTAGCTATTAATTCCGTATCTACTTTTCATCACAATGTAATTTTAAGTTCGCTACGTCGGTTTTTCCAAGTTTTAAATTAAACGTAACGGTCAGTTCGCAGCGAAGGAGAAAAAAAATATGGCAAGAAGCGCGACACGTTTTCTTGTTAAAGTTTCCGCTCCATCTGGTAAGGAAACGGGGGCAGAAATCAGGTCGGTGCGAACAAAGTAGCAAACTAATGAAGTGCTATGAACAATGCGAGCAATACGTTTACGACAGAAAATGAAATGGCGCACTTGAATAACGTCTAATCCCGGAGGCGATGATTCGCGGAGTAAGAACTGGCGTAATTATAAAGTGCGAAGAGCCATATTCGCTTATTAAAATCCGGCTTTACCTCGCGCTGCATATAAAATAGTCACGCGTAATAATAATTAGGTCACAAACGCGAGCTGCAACGAATAATGCGACCGATAAATTAGAACAGGAAGTTGCATGCAACAGTGCATTTGAATAGCTGTATAGTATATTGTCGCGACTTTAATCTCGATGCTGTAACTTCTCGCGAAAAAAAAATAAAAAGATTTCTATTTTAAATGTTAAATATTATGGTAATTAAATCTCTAATTGATATTCCGAACAAATAAAGTTTATCCGAATTTCGTGAATGATAAAGAATGACAAATAAAAGATTAAGGTAGCATGAAAGTAATTTTCGGCGTAAGGGGTAGCGCACCAAAATATAAACTAGAACATATTAGAAGGACATAATTAGCACTAAATTATAGTGTTTTTTTTTATTACTCTTTTTTCTAAACGGGTATTCTAACTTTTTCAAAAGACAGCATAAAAATAATTTCTCGCAAAACGGCTAAAGCAATAACATCAGGATCAGAGCATTAAATTAGCACATAAAGAGCACTAAATTCTCCGCACAGTTTTGTATGCTTGTGCCTATGTAGGTATTCTAGCTTGATAAACATAAAAATTCTCATAATACATGAGAAGGCATATTACTGTTTTGAAGAGTGGCGCAAAGCCCCATGATTAACTAGCAATTTTGCGCAAATCACGTGTCGATAGAGGATTAGATCATTTTCGATGATCTCGCCATTATCGGATAAACGAAAAAATCCCGCCCATCGACAGAATAATAAGCTATCACGAGGATTTCCAGGAAGACTCGAAAGACTCTCGCGGGAGAATTGAGTCCTACGCTCGGATTTGAATAATCCCTTCGCGTAGCAGGTAGGGTATCCATATCTCGTGTCTCCCCTCGAAGGAGAGAGCTTCAGAATAAATCCCGCATATATATTGTCGATATAAGCTACGGTTCTTTTCTCGCTATTATAACTTATCTCGCTATATAGTTATTTCCGAGAGAATATTTCTGGAATATCGATTACCGAGAAGTATCAAATTAAAATTAAGATATTAAAACAGTAAATAAAATATTCCAAATTAAAAATCTTTAAGCAGTATAGAAAGAATGTCACAGCGAGATTCAAATTAAAACGAAAGGTAAATGAGATTTATAACTATACATTTATCTGAAACCATAGGATACCGTAGCAACGGATGCGCGAATGCCTTTTCAAGTCCCGTGTCCCGCGGTGAAAAACACGCTCTTAAAGATCCACCCTCGCGAACAGACCGCGGAGTGGCGTCGCCGTTAATAAACGAGCTAAGACAATGGGGTCCGGGCCGCGTAAGAGCAAAATAAATTGAAGGTATCTCCAGTACCGCTTCCGCCCGGCGGGTCGAGTTCCCGGGCTGACTGTTCCGTAATTAGTGAGCGTCTAAACAATACTCGAGCTATCTCGGAGGCCACCCCTTGTGCTCGCGCGCGCCCCCACCGCCGTCACCCTTATTCCACGCTCCTCTTAGCGCGAACTGGAATCGCCGATAATTAATTATCCACTCGCAGGGTATGCGACTGTTGGGATTATTCGCGGCTGCTTCCCTCTTCTTTCGTTCCTTCTTCGTTTCCTCCTTCGGTCCTAATTTCAAGTCGTTTACAAGCAAGATCGTCTCTGTCGCGCGCAACCCGTATCTTGACGAGATAATGGCTCGTCGCCAGCAATTCCGGAGAAAGCGCGACAGAAGGGGCGAATAAGGGCGAATAGCAGACTAAAAAAGCTATCGTATATAATATGAGGCAAAGTGGCTCGTATTCAAATTGAGGCGTGATATTGTCGCCATGAATGAGAGAAAAATAATCATATTACAACAATCTCTTCATTAAACATTAATTGCTCTTCCTTCTAATTAAAATTGTAGTCCTTATTTAGAGAAATTCAATGTTTTTAATATTTGCGTGAGATTTTAAGAAACATCCGTAGTTTCATGTAGCATTATGTTAATAGAATTTCGCGCTCTTAAAAGTAATTTTTTATCTCGATAAAAAGTAATTGACATTCAATATTTAATCGCGATAAAGAAGATAGTCATTTGTTTCACAAATCGCGCGTATGCAACGAATTACCTATACCTTAAGTTAAAATTGAAAACGGGCTCTCCTGCATTTTCAGCATCCTCAGCCGCTCTGTAAGGTACAGAGTGCGCGTTTCAAAATTTCGCTGTTATGAATGTGATTAAATGTCGAGCGATTAAACGCACGAGGTTGTTACGTTGCGCGACGGACGGAAGCGACCGCGCTCGTTAGCATGTACTTTGAAAGTCTTTAATTGCGGCCAGGAGCTCGGCAAGAACTCGCGGCTTGTAAACAATATTCGCCGGCTAAATAAATAGCAATAAATATGCGCTGTCCTCCGAGGTCTGCGCGATAAATGTTGTTACTAAGTTCTTCAAATTTAATTCATCGCGTGGAAGAAATATGTTTCTCCTTGAATTATTTAGACAGTAAGTTCTTTTATTAGATTATGAAAGAGAAGTATATTTTCATCGATTGTTTATTCCTCCCGCAATTATCTTAAAGTTCTAAATATAATCTTAATTTATAAAATATAAAAGAAAAATGTAGATAAAAATTTTTTATTTGAAGAATTCCAATTTGCATTTATCTTATTTTGCAGCATTTCATTTTATAACTTTAATATTATAATTTTTTTCTAGAAATTGTATATTAAGTTATAAAATACTAATGTTTACTAATCAGTAAAATACAGCTTGCGTAAGTTACAGTTTAGAGTATTTCAACACATGTGCGAGAAACGTCTAAAACGTAATTCAAAAAGTTGTTCAGGATTTCACGGTTATGACATGCTGTACTACTTTGATCTCACGACAGTGTGGTTCAAAAAAGTTAGTTTATCAGATTAAAAGCTACAAAAATGTTTTACCCGGCAATTTCCGGATTCGAAAGAGCAGACAGATCGGACATTCGACGGAAAACCGCAGAGTTCCAGTCGATTCCCTTTTGCTACGGGATACGAAGTTACTGTTGGCAGACCAAAGGCCGCCCTCGTTGATTTCTTCCGTTGATCTCTCGAAGCGTTCGATAACTTCTTCGAAAGCTCGCTGGTGGGTGCACCCTGAGGGTGCAGTCTTGCAGATTCCAAACGCATACCGCAAAACCGACCTCTCCCTATAAATTCTAGAGCGTACTCTCTCCTTCTCTCTCTCTCTCTCTGTTTCTGTCTATCTATCTATCTATCTCTCTTTCTTTCGCTTCTCTTTTCAGCCCGGCTTTACCCGACGTCTCAAAGCTTAACGAAATGGAAACAATATTGACTCGTGAATCTAACTAGAGAACTTCGTATCGAAACGATATTGCAGTTTTCCGATGAGAACGATTCCTCCTGCATTCCTTTATAGATTCCGCGAGATACTTATTTGGACGCAATTACAGTGGAAGAAAACTCGTCTTTTACAAAGTTTAGGCACACTTCTCACCAAAAACATTTTAAATTAAACGAGTTATACAACGATTGTTAAACTTATCAAACTTAAAATCAAAGAGCGTCAGTTTGAAAGAGTGAGTGAGAGAGAGAATTGAAAGCGAGATTGTTTCCCATGAAATTTACGTGAAGGGCAGAATATTACGTGCGAGAGAGAGTATGGGGCGAGTCAGAGGTTGCGGAAATTTCGCGGTGAAACGGTTGAACGCCACGTTGTTATGACATCGATGTTCTACATTCACGTTAATCTGACGTTACTTAACCACTGCTTCTCTCGCCTGGTTTTAGTAAATATTAATTATTATCGCTACTACTATAGAGGTGAGAATGCGAGCGTGTACTGTTTGCGAGAGGCGTTTATCGAACGCGAAGATTGCGACGCCGGATGCACCAGCTGGGTCGGAGCGTCGCGCGAGCTCTTCGTTTTCGTTGTCGGCGATTATCGTTTAATGGTTCGAGAGTATCGCCACGTGTTATTGCTGGTCGGAGAACGGAGGACCCTCGTTATGGGCCGAATGATATCAACATGCGATGCGGCGTAGATAATTTAAATGTAATTTTCCATCGTGAGGCAAAATGACTGACGAGTTCAGCGAGCGAATATAGCAATTAATTAATATTAATTACGGCCGCATTGACACTAATCTTGATCGATAATTCATTGTTGATGTCGATTGAAATAATGGCGCCTTAGGAATTTTGAAACAAATATCCTACTGATTTTTCATGTTTTTGTACATCTTTTTTTATTTTAGAGCTATTTTTTAAAGCTATAAATATTATGTATTCTTATTTAAATTACATATCTCTGCATCTCATGTATCGTCAATCTTCTTGGAAAAGATTGACGCTCAATTAGTGATTTTTGCATTATTAATTTACGTATGATCCTAGAGACGAAAGTCTTTAATAACATGAATGAGAAATTTTCAGATGTCAAGATTATTAGTTGGACGTTTGGTTCCTTCTCCATTTTCTTGCTATTGTGAGTTTCTACGGCTGCGAAGGTGTAGCGGAACATTACCGTCTCGCACTTTTCCGTATTGTACGCCCGCACGGAAGAGCAAATAATTTCCGCTCCTTCTAATTTATCCTTATCTCGCCGCCCGCGATCTCGCCTTCGCGAACTCTACTCTTCTTAGCACGCGAAAATACGAAAATAGATGACGTTACGACGGAGGCTAGACATTTCGTCGCCTACTCTAAACGTGATGTTTATTCGCAAGATATAATAACGAACCTTACGTTGAAATTTTCTTTTAAAGCTTAAGGAAATTTAATTGTTAACGAATGGATTCTCCCGCTTATTATGAAAAATAATACTGAGAGAGCTTATCCAATTTAAAAAATTCCATCAACATTATTTTGGAAATATTGCTATTCTCTTAGTTAAATATTTCAAAGTCAATTAAATGTGTTGAACATGCATAATTATTCAATTTCATTAAACATTTTTAATTAAGCTATCGTTTGAAAATTCAAGAAGTATGTTTCAAACAGTGAAAGATTTAAGCCCCATGCAGTTTTATAAGTTTTCTTTTTCCGTTACTTTTTTCTTTATTATACATTATTTTCATTACGATGGCAAGTAACAAGCATTAAAATTTAACTAACAAGCGTGAATAGCAATGAAATATCTCACCTCTATCCGGAAAGTCCATCCCTCCAGACTGAGCAGCTTAAGGGTCGTGTTCCTGGCCAGAGCGTGGCACAACAGCCTCGAAGGATGATCATCCAAAGCCAGTCGAGGACTAGACAAGTCTAGCAGCTGGAGACAGGGCGCTTCCGTCAGGGCCAGCACCAGGGGCATCACATCGGCTGGTCTCGATGCTCCAGCCGCCCTCAAGGCATCCAAATTACGGGCCTTTCTTATGGTCTCGCCTAAACAGCCAGCATCCAAGCCGCCCAGAAGACATTTGGATACGTTCAGAGATCTCAGTTTACAATTCGGCTCCCTGAAACACAAAGCACAACGCTATCGATTAGTCGGATTGTATCACGGATGAGAATGTAAAAAAAATGTTTTTCAAGCCTTTAAATTATAATGGAAACGTGAAGATAAAAATGTCAACATGTATACATAAGAAAAACAAGCTAACAAAGTTTAGCTTGTTTAGTTTAACTTGTTTAGTTTAGTTTTTAACAAGTTTTAAAAATTTATAATGAAGATTTAGGACACAAAGAAGATGTAAAACACAAAGAATGCTAATTATATGTATATTAGAATCATTTTTAATCATTTTGTACATTATTAAACGTCTTCCTCGAAAACTCGATGCTTTCGTATTTTTACATAATAAAATTTTAAAATGAGATATAAGAGACTTTTTTGAGATAAATAAAGAAAATTTTAAAAATCAGTCGATTTAATATTTCTTTGTACACTCTGATACAACAGTTTAATTTTATTGTTAATTGCGAAATTTGACATGATAAATCAAATAATTTGAGTTCCACTTTGGTACAGGAAATGAGAGCTTATATCAAATTGGATGAGAGAGGAGAAAGATTTAATCGAATCAGCTGATGAGGCAGTAATCATTTAAGATTGATGATAGGTCTGTCGAATCGAATCACGAACAGGACTTTGCCGTTAAGTAAAAGAAAGAAACGTAAAAGCACCTAAAGGTAATTTCTGTCTCGGTTCTCATCATCGTCTATCAATCTTAGAACAAAAAACACGCTCATTCTCATAACAATGACACGGAACTTCGAATGAAATGCGATTCAAAATGAAAATGGAATCATGGAAAAGTTTAATATCTTCTTTTTACGTGCAAAACTTTCGAGGCAATTTGGAACAGATTTCATCTCGACATTGATTTTTCTTAAAGGGTAGTCAAAGAAAATATAACATCTCAAAGATATTGGAAAAACTAAAAGTTTTAAATTTAAATATTTTACCAAATAAAAATTATGATTAACGTCCGTTTATTAAAAGTTAATCGAGGTTTAGTCTTATTTATTTATCTGCATCTTAATTTCATCGAGCAAATTTTAAAGTAGACTAATTAGTTTCTTAATTAAACTTCTCATTAAATTTCAGCTATGTTCGAAGGAAAATGTATATGAGCAGTCTGTGCAATTACATTACAACATCAACCTTAAACTCGGCAATATATGTGTATATATTTTATCTTTTTTTATCATTTAGACTTGTAATGTTTTAAAAATTAAATACATATTTTGAATTACATTCACGCTTTTTCATCAAAGAGAGAAATCTGTTTCATCATTACTCAATTTTACGCATAAATAAAATTACGACCTAATTATCTAACTTGCTCTCGTGATTTTCATTTAAGATTAATTTAATGAAACACTTTACATGATCATGGCACCATCCACACGTCACTTTCCCAAACGCTCCGTGCAATCTTGCGGTGGGAGATCGATCAACGTCACGACAAGAGAACATAATGAACAAACACGCGGCAGCGGCGTAACGCATATCAGCGCAAGGCAGAGCGGCGCGGGTGCGGCGAGCCGAATTATAGGGCGAATAATCGAATCGCGGCGGCGGCCGACACCGCGAGGATTTACGCGCGCGTACGTGCGTTTAATGGGGGCAATTTAAGACGAACGGTTCGAAGTACGGGCCAACTGCAGCAACAGTAGCAGCAGGAGCAGCAGCCGGCCGGCGCGCTGTATCGCGTCTGGATTTAATGGTATCTACTTCTGCCCATATTTACTGACGGCCCCGACTGCTATTGCCGCCGCGATACGTACATATACGTTTCGCGATACGTCTGCTGCCGTCGCTGCTACGTACGTACGTCTAATAGCGTTGCCTTTAACGGTATCGCACGGGCGTGGTAAATTCACTCGAGGGCCGTCGCACCGCGCTCGATGCAGTGTATCTCTCTTTCTCTCCCCCTTCCTGTATATATACGAGCAGAGAACAAAAATACTGCACCCTCTCCACGGCGAGAACGTACGCGAGAGCGTCCGCGTTGAATTTCCAACAAAAATAAACGTTTCCGCCAGGAGAGAAACGGGGAACGCGCGCGGCGAATATTCCGCCAGCGTCAGGCTCGCGTAATAAAGCTACGGATTTCGCGAGCGAGGATACCGGAATTTCTCGGCGTTGCACGTGGCCTTAACTTAAACTGCTTGCCGTCGCGGAAATAATCCTCGAGATTCTTCTCAATCCGCCGATCGTTCCCTTTCAGATCGCCTTATGAAATATTGCTGCGTGCCCTTTTAAGCCGCAAGCATTAGCTAGAATTAACCGGAGTTTATTTCTAATTCTTGCGTCTTTGGAGAAAGACGCAAGAATTAGAAATAGAATTACGCAACGGGCAATTAAAGTTAAGTGTTAAGTTAACAATTAAGTTCCAGAGTAAGCTTTTTCAGAATTAGAAACGGGATTAGCAAAGAGTTATAAACATTAAAGGCCAAGTTAATAATTAATTTGTAGAGTAAGCTTTTTCAGAATTAGAAATAGAGTCGGCAAGGAGTAATAAACGTTAAGTGTTGAGTTAATAATTAAATTGTAAAGTAAGTTTGTTGATTTCTTTTGAAATGAAAGAGAGACAGAGAATGAGATATTAACACATATAATAAAGGAATAGGTTCTTTAATAAAATTAATATAGAAAATGAAATTTTTAAATTTTGAAAAATTTCTAATAAGTATCTGTGTTTTTAAAACAATGGAAATAAAGATAGAAATACATAGTGTTGGATCTTGAGAATGTAAAACAGCGTGTATCTCGGTAGTAGAAAACGGTAAAGCTGTGTAAACAACCAGATGGTTAATCTGCTAAAAACAACGCGTGATCGGCTCTGGAATTTTTCGACCCTCTGTCGTGAAAGTTTCGGGTATTTCGGTGGGAAAGAACAAATGGCGTTTCACCATCATTCATGGTGTGAAACACGAAATTTCCCTCGAAATAAAGCGCGAACGATACATCTCGGAGCTTGCAAGTATTATTGCGTCGGCCCATGTTTAATTTTCCATGTCAATTTAGCGACCAGAAATGCAATCGATTTTTTAAATCGCATCGGAAAGCCAGAGAGCAATTTCACAAAAATAAATAAAAATACACGCGTATCCTCTTCACTTTTAATTTACATATATGTTTTCGGTGATGTGATCTATAAAGAAACTATAATAACTATAAGTAAAATTTTTTCAAAAATCAAATTACATCTCCTCGTTAACAACGTGAGTTAAGATTTCGGATCTACATTCGAATTAAAGACTTTAACTTATTCACATTTGTAATGAAGTTAATTATGTATGGCATAATAATAAATGGCACTTTTATATATATATAATTCTGCATTATTGCATTTAAAAGGCGTAGAATTTGTGTACGTAGAATTCATGGGATAAATTGGTCGTACTGAATGCGTTGACTTTATTAATAATTACCCGATAAATATTTCGTGTGTATATTAATAATTAATGAGGTCATATATTGTGGCGCAGCAATGCGTCAAGTGACAGTTTTATTAAGTATTAACGAGCATCATTTATTCAGTGTCTATACGATCGACATTTATTTACATTTACCTTCCGACTTATCCGCGAATCGTGTCGGAATTGCGCGACGTGTCGCGGCGCGGCGCGACGAGATTTCCGCATCGCGCGCGGACAGAGCGTTCACCGCGACCGGAGGGGCATCGCGCCGGGATAAGCCCCGGGTCGCAATAGAGTCGCAATCGTAAGTCAAACGGCCGCGGTGATATTGCGCTTAAGTTTCGACAGTTTTACCGGCGCGCGGATTTCCGCGGCGGGACGCGCGCAACGCCGCGCCCGGAGCCGCGAAATCCACACGGTTTAAAGGAAAATAGAACGCGGCGCATTTTTACTGGGAGTTAAACTCCAACCTCGCCACCTCGGCTTTATCGCGTCGCCTTTTATTGCCGCCGTATTCGAAGTCACTCGACTTTACGCTGTTATAAAGAGCGATGCCCTTTGTTCGCCGTGGGTTCACAGCGAGAACAAACATTTCGCAACAATTGTGAGATATTTATTCACTGGCGAAATAACATTACAATTTGACGCGCGAGACATTGTAAAAGTGAGTAAAAATTTAACGTTTGGAACTTCGGTGTTAAAACCACGTCGTAACTTGGGTTTCTTCTTCTTTTTTTCCACGATGGCGTTGATAAGATAAATATGTCAATTTGGCGAAAGTTTCCGCCGAGAGCTTTTGGAACGGTTATCGTATCGTTGAAAAAAAAAATATCTTATATTTATGTATATTTATGTACTACAGCTTGTTTTGATAATATATTTAAAAATATGGCGATGTGAAATTCACCAAATATTTTGCTGGAACAAACATATTTCAAGCGCCATTAATATGCGTATTTTTATCTCTACATCATATAATAAATAAATTCTACGAGAAATCGCGAAAATCGCGCGATATAAACCTCATATTCCCTTCTCGGCGAACGACCGGTGAGTTTCCGCGGCGCGCAAAGTTGCATCGCGAAAGAAAAATACCAGGTGCTTAACTGCGTTATATACCCTCCCGCTTTCAACTTCGCTTCATCCTGCCCTTTCGACGAGTTCCCGCGAGTTGCACCTCCGGGATCTTCGGCGATCTCGCGCAGAGCTTGTTAGGTACTGTGGAACTCCGTTTATCCGGAGAAATCCGTGCTCGGTAGTTGATGTACAGGACTCCTTGCTAAGTTGTTATTATTCCAATTACTACATTGTATAACAATCAATAATACGTAGGCATATTTTACACACAGGCATTATAGGAGAGAAAATTCTAATAAATTATACATTATAACATATGATATTATCATATGACATAATATATATGAATACCGTTACATTAAATGTGAAAATATTTGTACACTTGTGTCAGTCTAAATAAAACGAACAAATTCACAAATTAAAATTTTCAAACGTAAACTTTGATTCAAATCGATAAATAGAATAAATTCTATAGTTTAGTTTTATCTCATTTAAAACCCAAATGAACTGATCCTGTACAATTTAAAAAGAGGACGCTATAAATTATCTATTAACATAATCTTTGCGGTATTGGAAAATCCGGTGACACCACTTTAAGATGTAAACATTACTGCTTACATTTCACCGCAGTTTATTTGCGGCTGTTATCGGATTAGCCAAAGAAAGTGGCGGGCGAGTAAGAACTAAATCCGCTTCGCCGTCTCAAGAAACGCTAATAAAACGTGCTGGACCGGCTTGCGGAGGTGTGCCAACTGCCTTTTCAAACCCAAGTGGAAAATTGAAATCTTCCCTCGACGCGCTCCCACGCAAAAGTAACGACGCTAATTTGGATAAAAGTCCGCGTCTCCGGAGAGCGGCTTTCATAATTTTCTTATCAGACGCGCTGAAATGGAAACCGTAGATAGAAGATTTTATTTGTGCAAGCCGAAATATTCTTAGTCTTATTCTCGCTCGGTCAATGATTTTCATGTAAAGCATTTTTATGAAAACCGGTATTGCTGAGCGCAATCTTTCTTCGCTTAAAAAGAAGAAATTAGGTATAATATATAAGAAACTTATGCTGGTAACCCATCGGGATTGCCATGGACAATGGGTATATATAGTTCTGACGGAACTTTTTTATCGCGACTACCTGACTGGCCTCTCTAATCCTGGAAGCCGTGTCTCTTATCGCGAGCTGTGTTGCGCGCGTGATTTAGGAAGCTCGTCGGGAGCTCGACGAAAGTGTAGTGAGAGAAGATCGTCCGACGGCGATGAAAAACGTCGGCGAAACTTGAAACGATGAAAAATCGCCGCCTCTCCGGCCCGGGGAATTCGCGAACTCGCGTTAGCCGGGGCGAACTTCGCCAGCGAGTCGGCGAAATATCCCTGTCGTTTCCCATCGAAGCGATGTATCTTCGTTCGTTGAGTGCCCTCGAAAACGCCCCGCGAATACTCCGGTACTTATGCCGGAGCCCATGCTGATGTTTGGTCGCGATACCCCGCGCCGAAAATGATCCGCGAAAAACAAGGGTGAGAAAAATCGCGGTGTCGTTTATTACGGAATTTTTGGACCGACGATAAATTTATCTTAAATTTGATCCACCATGTTCATCGTTGAATCCGACAAGGTTGGATTTATGTTAGCTGAGAGCGATTTATTTTCCCGTTCTTGTATGTGTGTGTGAACATTTAATATTTCAAAGCAAACGACGGCCTCGATTTAACGTCAAACAAATTGTTGACTCTTAACCGAAAATGCATGTATATATACGAAACGTCGATCAATATTTTCTAAAATGTGACCTTATTCTTTTTCTAAACTTCTTGTAATCAATTAAATTCTTGTAATTTCTGAAACTTTATTGCTTTTTTAATAAATATGCCATGAAAATAATTATGATAGGAAAAAGAAAATTTTTTCCTTATCTATTCGCAATTATTCCTCTTATTATTTAACTATATCAAAATCTCTTTACACATGTATTTGGAGATATAGAATAAAATTATACGTTTTTTCTCACGACTAAGACCGAATCGTTTGTTTCCTAGCATTGACGACGAAATAAAAAAAAAAGTAAAAAGTATTCAACTCTTTACGAGCCCACTTACGAGCGCGATTTCGACGTGCATAGAAATTCATGTGAATGACGAGGTAGTTATAAAGCTCCGAGAGAGCGCAGTCGGCTACTACCAACCCCTGAAGTATTGTTTCTCCGTTTATGCGTCAACCCCTAAACCGGCAAACGTAACCATTCCTATTCGACGAATTCCGTGCTTGCATGTTACGCTCGATATACACATTTCATTTTCATGACGCGAGAGAGAGAGCTGCGTGATGAGACAATGATTCGTCTCTTCGTGGGAAAAATATGGAGTGAGATATTCATAAAAATGTACATGTCTATAATAATTTACATTTACAAGAAACTCAGTTAAGTCTGAAAATTTTCAAAAACCAATCTATAATATTCTTTTTTTGTTAAATATATTTTTTCAATATATAAAGCTTGCGAATTTCGAAGAGTTTCTTCTCGACTAAAATCGTTGATTACGACGTGACATTCGGGAAGACCATTTTTCACAGAAATATCTTTCCGAACTTGAAGCGAATGAAACGCTCGACAGACGTTGAACATGTTATTTCGAATGATTCGGAATAAAAATTCTGCAAGAAGGGAGAGAAAGAAAGGAATTGTGATATCTCGTACATATCAGAGGCTCGCGGGCGGAATGATCGATAAGTCTCGATCGCGCGTTTAACGCGGCTGCAGCCTCGATGAAGGATCGCCGCGATTCGGCGTGACTTGCGAAATTTCGGGGGCGAAATAGCCCGTCGTTATCTCGATGATGGGAATCGATTATGACGGACGATCCACTAGCGCCCCAGCTGGGACGTGTATATTTTGACGCTTATGGAAAATCTTGGACAGCACGTTTATGAAGGATGACGGAACACGCGGGCAGAAAGCCAGATCGATTTCGATTAGTCGCCCTTTTGTCCCGGCTCTCTTTTCCGCGAAGGAAAATGCCGATAAACGTCATTTAGACGCACCCACGCGGTACACTGATCTCTTTTAGCCGCGAAATATGACGAAGCAAACGCTGTTTTTTTGATGGGTTCAAACGAACCAGCGTTAACGGTTGCTAATAGACTTTTCTTACGAGGTAACCGGAGTTGAGTGATTTTCCACAGAACGCAAGTCCGCTTAACGTTTCATTTTTTATGACTCATTTCTGAAACGGGAGAATTACATTCCGAACGTAATAAATAAATAACGAAAAACGCTGTGAAAAATACTTGTTTGCATAACATTTACACGAATACGTGAAAAAATATCACTTACATAAATAAAAATAATATAATAAAATTTTTGCGAAACGCGAACCGTCAACATGTTCTCAATGAAAAAATTCAACAGAAACTAAATATAGAGAAAACTTTGATATGTTCGCATATTTTTGCCTTGAGAAAAATTCACTGAGATTATAAAGTATTTCTTTTTTATTTTAATGAATCGGTAAGCGTTTCTCGTTTAGAGACGAAGTCTGATCCGAGTCAAACGTAATAAAGTAACTTTGCGCAGCTGTGTATTTTCAGCTTCTAGACACGCGCTTATCGCTCTCAGACAGTCGTACGAAAGACTCAATCGAGGGTCCGATGCTCAAAGTAATATTTCTTCGACATACAACTCGAGCGCGTTTCTCGCGTTTCTAAAATTTTGACGTTATTTTTCCGCGCACTCGTAAGTTCAGGTTGAAGCGAAAGTCGACGACGGCAGCAACGCGATAAAGACCGGCACGAGAAATTTAATGGAATACATTCGCGCGACGCGGATACACATAGGAAAGCGCGCGGAAAAGCGTGCTGCTCAAGCTCTATGGAATAATCTCGGGGATATTTTTCCGCCGAGGTCTCCAATTTGCCGGTATCCGCACGACTTTTAATTAAAAACATCACCTTCGCCGGTATGTATATCACGTTTGCTTACACCTGTTACACACGCGCACACACACACACACACACACACACACACACATACACATCGCGACGGAGTCGCTGTGGCTCGCGAAATTTACCGTCACATATCACCTGGAATTCGACGGAAACACCTCACGCGCCCGAAAAACACGTCGGCGTCACGTAGCTGACGTTTCGGTTCGCGCGCGCTCGATTTATGACGTAAGGGTAACTGCAAATTAGATTCTCGGGGGGTTGCTTTTACGTCGTGCACCGTTCTGCATTTAACGTCGATAACGAATACAAATCCTCGCGAAATTGCTCGCCGCGCTCTATTCAGCGGCAGCGGAACGTAACGAGCAACAACGTAATTTTCTCGCGCGATATTATGCGGCGATAATCTGCAATAATACGCAAGACGCGGTTCCATTAACCCACAGCTTGCCCCCTGCGATTCCTATCGATGCCGCATTTATCATGTGTTTTGCGCGTTTAATTTGTTCGCTTCGCCAGAAACAAACGAATAAAAGTTTTCAATTTCTTTTTAACGATTAGATGGGAGATGCTCAACCACCGAATGAGCTTAATTGAAGTAGTATTTATTTATTTCCCGAACGTCGAAGAGTGCAATATTTATTTTCGTCATTCGTAAAGATAATCAAAGTCGCGTATATATTTCCGAATTTATTAAATTAATGTATCTTAAAGAATGAGTTTTTTTTATGAAGGATGAAAAAACTAGATTATTTTTGAAAATTACTCATTGCATCGTAGAAAATCCAATTTGTCTTCAAATTTACCTATCACGAATTCTAACACGTTATACGATCTCAAAGGTGACTAAAATAACTTTTGAATTTCGTTTCTTTCATCACTCCGCGTTCCGAGATCGATGATACTATTTTCAGTTCGATCGTGATTTTGTGGCATTGGGATAATCGCGACAGACATTTTTTCTAACGACGAAATGAATGGTCGCTATTCTTCTGGTTGATTTGACAATCGGTATTAATTGTCGGGAAAAAATTAGGATTCCACGTTCATCGCTCAATGTTACGATTATCTCAATGGAACTTGCACTTATCGAGAGTACTTTCAGCGATCAAGTGAGAACGGGCAATTAACGTAGGGCGGAGCGCAAGTTATTTATCACGTCCGTAACCGAACACGCATGTACCGAGCGATCCGACTTGCTGCGCCGATTTGCAGGCGTGAAAAAGACGAACGGCCGATGGGGCAGGTGCCGGTGGAACTTTTATTCCCGTCGCGATCTTAAGAAATCTTTCCGAGATCTTTAGAATACAGTTGGGAGCACCCGTGTCGGTTCGCATCTGCGAGAAATGGATCGACTTCCTTCCTCCCGCCGCCACCGGCTGGACCACCGTATCGCGCGACACTCCGGCGATTACATGAACAATAAATCATAAGACGCACGCTGTGTTTTAAATATTATTAATGGTCCACAGACATACAGCGACGTAAGATCTGCAAGGTACGCGGGGATAAATTAATATCTTGTTCCAGCTGCAATCGTCTTACTATCCAAGTCTCATTATAATATTTGAAATGAGAATACAGATTAACTATTCTCTCTATTGTTAATATCTTGGTAAAAAATTGGCAAAATCTCATAATTTAAATTCTTAATTAAGTTAAATCTTATTATAATACTTGAAATGAGAATAAAGATTAACTATTGCTAATATCTTGGTAAAAAAAATTGACAAAACTTCATGATTTAAATTATTAATTAAGTTAAATCGAAAGTTTACTTAATATGGTCAACATTGAACAATTACATGAAAATGAATAGCGGGTTTAATTATCAAAAACCGCAAATTATTTGGCGAATCTCGTACAGCTTCGGGCAAGCTCCGACGGTAATTACGCGAAATATCGGGCTTCCCGCCCGGATAAGCGCCCGGCTCGCCGAACTTTCCGAGTTCCTCTCGTCCGGGAAGAACTAAAACTCTCGGGACGATATCTAATGGTCGACCGGAGTGCCGAATTCAACCCGTTTCTTCGTTGTCGGGCCGAGAATGACGATAGGAGTTGCGCGATTTCTACGAGTTTGCGGCGCGCCGGAGAGAAGGCTGTTGACGTAATCGAGAAGATCCAGCAGCTCCTGACCGAAGTTTCCGCCGTCCACGAAGTTCGCATAATTTCGCCAACGAAATATCCCACTCGTTCCATTTAATTTCCATAACTCATTTACCAGTCGTTCAAAAAGAAGGAGACCCGAGGAACTTCGGGGATCCTAGGTCGCATATTCCCGTTCTCGAGAAGTTTCTCTGCGTTGAGGAGGTAATCAGGAAGGACAAGTTGTTCGGTCATTTGCGGAGGTTTGCTTCAAGGCCGCGAACGTAATATACGCCCGCTTCTTTGTACGCAGGAGAGCTTGGGATGAGAGACGCGAACTAAATTGCAAGGAGATCATTTTTCTCCTTAAAATCTTTCTTCTTTAAAAAAACGTCGTTCTTACTTCGAAAGTTTGTCTTTCCTTCTTCTTTCCCGAAAAATTTCCTTTCGAAATTTCATTAAAAACTGTTTGGATTTTTATTGAAATTATCAGTCGATGAACTTTTTCGCAAATTTCTGTGCAATAATTTGCGCGAGAGATGCAATTATTTCACTTATTTCAAATGTAATGTTGCATTAGCACGTGACTCGCTGAATATATATTTTATTCAGTCAGATTATTGTATCGGAACGCGTACACTGCAGGAACGGAGCTTATATTCATTTATGCGTAAAAATATCTATATGCGTCAAGACTGGACGTCACTCGACCATACTCGTCACTCGTTTTACGGTCCATCTCGAGCGTAAAACATTCAGTTGTGATGGTAATTATAATGGTAATGGCAAATGTGATTAAGTCGATAACGAAATGTCGCGCATAATTATTAACGTTACCGCGTTTAATGTCATTTTACATGAAATTATTGGATTTTCATGCTGAACTATTGGTGCGCATGATAGACAAAGATCGATTGGGATTTATGCGACATCGACATTTCACGGTGGTTACAGATTGAATCTTCTCGAATGATTAGTAGCGCGCGTGATTGTATTCGCGTATTCTAATAAATAATATCAAATAAATTATCTAAGGTAATAAATATAAGGACGCCAACAAATAGATACAAAAAGTATTTCATGGCGAGAAAAAAATGGTGAGAATTTACGAAAACGACAGCAAAATCATAACGAATATTATGATAAAAAATATTAAAAAGATTTAAATATATATACAATATTTATTTAAAAAAAAATCTTTTTAAAAAACTTCATTTAATCCAATTAATTAATATATAACGATTTACAATAAAATGGTGAAATCATGAACATCAAAACGAATTACCTGATAGCGTTGAATATCTCGTGGAAGCCGGTGCCCTGATGACTGGCGACATCGCACGTGGGCAGAGGATGTAACAAAGGCAGTCGATGACAGAGCACGCTGTCGCTGTTTCTCTTGCTGCTTCCGTTGCTGTCTCGATCCCGATCGTTTTGAGGCAGAGGTCCATTGCCGGTATTGGACGCTGGGCCCAAACCTAAACCCAAGGGAAGTCGTGGTAGAGTGGCGGGTCGTGTTAAGCTGCCGTAAGCCGTTAGCGCGCCTCTGGGTAAAGAGGAGTAGCAGCGATTCAGCGGTAGAGTACCGAGGGTACTGGAGGCGCAACCACTGCTGCCGGAACCGGAACCTGAACCTGAACCTGTAAAATTATCACGTCAGAATGTCATTGAAACTTAACGATCTTAAAATTCAAAGCGAATCAAACGAGGAAAAAAGAGAGAAATAAAAGAAGATAAATAGGATATATTTTGAGGGAATTAAATTATATTACCTAAATTATTACTGTGAAAGAAATGCAAAACGCAACGAGTAAAAAAGTATCTTTATAATGTTCGATATATGTATATTGTATAAAAGTACTTGGAATAAATTGCACGCAGCGCGACAACCATGTTCTTCTCGACTGATTGGTTTAAAGGAAACGTTAAATAAGTCCACGCGAAAAATCTTTATGACGCGAAAGGAAACGGAAGACGAGTAAGGATAGCGCGAAATTGAAAAAGCGAAAGACGGGGTTTATAGAGGGTGATTTGTTCCTCTTGTACGAGCGAGCAACGTGATGACGATACATAACTTTTTATGAGGTAGATGCCCCACACAATTTCCACTTGTCTTATCGATAGTAACCTTTACCGGAGCGGTATACGGAACATAAGCGGTGGTTGCCGCCACGAGTAAATTTGTTTAGAAGCTTCTTTATAGCCGCAACTTCTCGGTCACGAATGAAATTTAGTAATTCCGTGAGCGCGCAGTATCGCCGCTTCCCTCAGTTTCCTTATGTAAAATGAAAGAGTCAGTTTTACGCGTATCTTTATTTTCATTCTTTTTCCTTCAAATATATTAGTTTTTAACTAATTGTTTTATATGTATATAAAATATGTCTAAATGATGTTTCAAAAAATAAAAGATTAAATAGTTATTTTTAATAACTAGAAATTTACTTTGTAATTATTTTAGAAACAAAAATTTCATATATTATACAATAACAAAGTGAGAAGAAGAAACGTAATCTATAATATTTTTAAACAAAAGGACATGATACTATTGCAAGTATTTGACGAAAGAGTAAAAAATGAATGATAAGAGCGAATTCGGGTATCAAATCCCATAAAGTTCTACGTTTTCCGGTTTCGTAAAGTGGTACCGATTCTTCTCGCCTCCCGGTGTCGATTTCTCGGGGTCGGAATCGGGGCACAGATTTCGGTTACAGAGCGAATTTTATCAACGTTAAACTCGTAACCACGCGGTAACGCGTTGTTCTGTAATCGGGCCCGCTGTGTAACGCGATCAATCAACGGCAGGCCACGTAGGACGAGTTATCCGAGTGGAAGTACACCACCACGTACGATAATTGTGCCATCGCGTCCGGCGCATTGCAACGAGCGTTTCGTAATTACTAATTAAATTAGGGTATGTTTATCGCTATTTCGAGAGCGCTCTACCATCGCATTCGTCTAGAATTGCAGTCGAATATAGCTAGCAGTGGCGTAGAAAACCCCAGACATATTAAAATACACCCTTCCTCTAATTTCAAATAATTTACACATCTTACATTATAATGTTATTAGCCATATATGTTTCTATTTCTAAAAGAAAATTAAAAATATATGTTACAAAAATTATGATATATTCTGTCGTGATACAAAATATGCAAACAAAAGCGAGAGCGACAGAAAGCGTGATTTCAAGGAAATTTCTAGTTAGCAAAATCTTAGAATTCCAATAATGTAACGAAAAAATAAAATCTTTTTCCCTCTGTAAATGTACTTGACATGTTTAAAATCAGGTTACTTAAACTAGCTGCTCTTTCTCTCCTATTTTGCCCCTCGTAGCTACGACGATGACGGTAACGTTAACATTGCTCCGGATGTTCAACAAGGGATACGCTGTTCAGGCAAGCTCAAATGCGGATTCCACGGTACGGGTTTGAGAGCTTAAACTCCTTTTTGGACGTGATCTCATCTGGGACGTGTATATCGGTTGGGGGAAATTAGATGTACGGGAAAATTCAAGGAAACTGGCACGCGAGATTCATGGTGAATATTAATTCGAGACGCTCGTCGCAACGCGTTACCTGATTTCGATGTTTAATTTCGATGAGAGACACAACACATTCCGGATCGAAGTTGAGCTCAAGTTTCTTCATTAAACTTTATTCCTCCCGTTTAATTTTAAAATTTTTACATTCTTAATTTGCGTAATTTGAAGCGACCCCTAGTTCATAGAGTTTTCGAATTCAACGATCCTTGAATCCTTTAGAAACTTGACACTCTTGGATCCTTAAGAAACTCAGGCCCTTGCTTAAACTTGCGCTTTTTCGAAGCTGCAACGTCTCACAATCAATAAAAACATAAATATGCTGCAGATCCTCGACAAAAATATTCTTCTAATTTCTCCTCATCATTTATTAATTTCAACAACAATATACCGCAGCAAAAGAGAATTACGATAATTTCAATAGTTTCTTGTGATAAATATTTTTCGCAAATCTGATCCGATAAAAACGATAAGAAGGAAGCGATTTAGTCGATTAGATTTCAATGTGCCGTTTCGTTTCCACCTCATTCAAAGTTTCCGTTCGTCTCTTTACGTGTATGCTCCTCTTTACGTACAAAACGTATGCTTAACCTCCCAATTTCCCTCGAATTAATTATATTCCATCTACTCGGTGACGAGAAAGTCGTGTCCACCAGCCAACTTCGGGGATTTTAGTTCTCGCTCGCGACAAGCAGACAGTATCTCTTCTTTCCTTCTCCTTCTCTCTCGTGCATAGTTTCCGGAGAATTTCCAAGTTGAGCTATTATAATAAGTGTTAACTTTTGTTCACGAACTTCACACGAACTACCATACATTTACTCGAGCATGTGCTTAGACACGCGCGATGCAAATGTGTCGTTCTTTCTTTCGTCGCCGTCGCCGTCGCCGTCGCCGTCGTCGGCGTTGTCGAGTATTAAATTGATGGACACCGCCGGGACACTGTCGGAGTTTCGCGTAATAGGAAGTTATGTCGTAACTGGAACGTAAAATCGCGTTACGTCACGCGATCATTTGGACGATGATTAACCCGGCGAAGTAACGGACTCGCGATTTCATTAATTAATCATCGATGCTCATGACACGCGTGAAGTGATTATGATAACGTTAATTAGATTGATGTATTAATAAAGTAAAGATTGATGTCGAAATATGTCGTATTAAAGAAGTCGTGAAATATTATTAATAATTGAAATATAATTAATAAATGTACATAATTTTATTTTATACATTTATAATTTATTAAATTTAATTTGTTTTATGTATTTATGTTAGCATGAATAAGTATTTCACGTGCTTCTCCTATAATTTAATAGAATTGTAACTTGTCGATTCAAATAATACTGTTTTTGAAATATCATTTGTTATTATTATACCTTAATATTTGCAATATCTCGACGATAAATAATAACGCGCAAGGTGTAGAAATAAAAGGAGATGTTTCTCGCGATAAAAGAACTTCTCTGTGTAAAAGTTTGATATGTGAAAAATGTTTGATATCATACGTTTAAACATCGATTTGACTTATTATTCACTAGCGTTATAAAGCTCTTTCATATAAATTTATTTGGGCGTTTGGTGCAGAAAATAAAGAGCTTCTTTTTATTTTAATTTTAAACCTTCCACACTCTTTTCTCTTTCTCAAAAATAGACTATAGACAAAAGTTACAATTGAAATTAATGAAAATCCATATTTATTTATTCCAAAATAGGTTGACTTTAATTTTAATATGTAATTTACAATTACAATTAACAATCAAGTTTTAATATTAATTGATTTGAGACGATTTTGTCTCTTTATATTAATTAAATCAGTTCATAAATAATTTTACGGAGATATATATACATATATATGTATATATATA
>VBVR01000815.1:0-40223 GCA_011638315.1 Tetramorium parvispinum | reverse complement strand
GTTACTTAATATTAGGCTATCGAGTCTCTCGTAACATTTTAAAAACTAAAGCAAAGAAATTAGTTTTAGAAGCAAACAATAGCAAAAAAAATTAGCAAATAATTTTCATAACTTATTCGTTAGATTGTGATAATTTGGCTCAGATAGCTTAACATACAGGTATAGGGAAACTAAGCTATTTGAGCTAAATTATCAGATCGTAACCAGTAAGATGAGAATTATTTGCTTATTTTTTTACTATTTTTTACTTTTAAAAATAATTTTGTTGCTTTACTTTTTAAAAAGTTACGTGACAGTTAAAAATTATTATGACAGTTCGTTAGATTATCGAAAAAGATTAAAGAATTAAAAATTTTTTAATTTTAAATCTTTACAAAAATTGTTTCATTATGTATTAATGAGCATTTTCGCACACGAAGCGCGCGATCGCCACCACTAGTGTTTATAAATATAGAAAGTTGCAATGCATTGGTAAATTCCTGATTTTTTAAATAAAATCTCTTTTAAAAATAAAATCAATATACATGTATATATAGCAAATTGTGTAGGAAACTTTTTAAAAAGAAAAGCGATAATTATTAACGTTGCAATCCCTTCCAATAATATGCAATATTATTATGTCGGTTTAATTTGACGAGGGTCGGAACAATATCGATTTACAATTAGGCAGAACGTCGTTCGCATAATCCTTGAGTATATCGGACACGCCTCGACAAAAAGCGTTCCCAGCTACAGACGTAGGGGTGAGATGAGTTTTGAGGCAACCCCGATTTCCTGGGACATATGCGCTCTAGAGTAGTGTTGAGTAATTGTTGCGATTTATCAAAACGATATGTCAAGCCCGCGCTAAGGGCAGTCAGCTGGCGTAGCCAGCTATAATCTTCGTAGGAACATCGAGGGATGACGAGGCATTGACAAAAAAATAATAGGGGGAGGAGGGATAAGACAATTTTTTCTCATGTCGATGAATCTTTTTATAAGAAGAAACTTAGCGTAATTTTTCTTTAAGCGTTGTCAGCTTGCAGAAGTTTCTCCTTGAAAGATAAATATGAAATAAAATGTAAATTTCAATTTAACATGAGCAGAGTCGAACAGATAAAATGTGGACCAATTGCGAGCTTTGGATAAATGAGGCAATATAATTTTCAATGATAAAATTAATCGCTATAATTGTAATTTAATATATAACTAATTATGACCAATATAATTAACATATTATATTAATAACAATAATATAATATGGTCTTACGATGCCTGATAATAAATAGATGTCCGTTAGTTTTCAAATGATCTTGTGATAATTATTAATTTTATCATTCGTTACGAATTGTCCCATTTAATCAACGGTTTCCTATATTCTATTCTCTCATACATAGAAATCGTAAACATTTTATTCAACTGTTTGCAAATCACACAAATTTTCTTCACTTAAATCAATACGAGTTTTCGAGTTAACGAATAATTTGTCCGTATTAAATGTACAATATCTCTTGCCGCTTGTTATGATAATTATAAAAATCAATAAATCTAACAATTAATTCATATGTGAAATATTTATGTTATTGCGCAAACTAATCGCAAGGGAATGCTGTAAAATCGTATGATTAATATACATAACTCCATTAATGCATTCACTTCGCAAATGCACGTGATCGTCCCTGGGGTAAAAGTAAAACATAAATGTACATGTGTCCATGGACCTATTAAATTCTACGCACGATCCACAATGTCCGTAAAATTACGGTTTTGCTTTGAAGGAACAGTGTACTATAGTACTGACACACACATACTCTGCTCTCTCTCCTTATCATTTAGTTCTAATCATAGCATGCTACTGTGCATCAGAATCGATTAATCCACCATTTAATTCCACCGTGGTCGTTTCACGACTCCACACACGAAACCGATTCGTTAGGAAAATTATCCGAGCTCAGAATCTGAAAGGGTGAATCGTCTCTGGCGCAGAGACGAGAGCGCAAAGACAGGATGGGTAGTGATGATTCGTGCAGGACGCTTCGGCTACCGAGGGAGGGTTTGTCAAAGTGACCGATCGTGACTCGGTCGTGCTATCAGCTGGCTATCATTCCGGTTTGCATTCAGGAACGAAAGCAGAATGTATTCGAGTGGCTCTATAGCCGCCTTGGGAATAGTCGCTTTCGAGGCTGCATGCACAGGGATGCTGTGTACCCCCTTTAGTATACATGTACGTGTATGTGAAATCCTATGTGGGTTCCGTACGTATCCATACGTACACACCGAAGCTTCGCTACTCGGTCGCTCCCTCCTGATTGCACGTACGTGATACGCGTACGTTATGCGAACGACTCGGCTTCCGAAAGCCGCGTTAAGGGCGGGTTTCAAGGGTGCGATATCGCGATATTTTCGGGGCATTGATACTATTTTTTTTTATTCTCAAATTCACCTCGAGGACCGTATGTCGAGAGTAAGCGCCTTTATAATATCTCTTACAACTGCGGATTATCCAAGTTTGTTTACCATATGTTGCTGTAATATAATATATATCTGTGAACACTGATAACATTGTTTAATAAAGAGTAGATTGAAAGAGATCAACGTTGTTTATAATTTCCGTCTTTATTTGTAAGTTTTAAAGAGCTACCCGAAAAATGGAGCTTTTTTCGCCCGTTTTGGGACAGTCGCATTTTGAATTGAATTTCATGCCAAATAATTAATATTGATGAGACAATAATCCAGGGAAAATTTTAAGATTCGCCATATTAAATTCTTGAATTTTGACAAAAGATTCATAATTAGCGACTCAAAAGACATTGGAATAGTGAGAGATAAAATAATTTTTGACATGAATATCAGTTGAATTGTATCGTACTATCTAATGGAAAACTCATCACTTTGACCGGAAGGTCCGGAAGGATGGAAATATCTCTGAAACCAATCATATGCTCATCTTAAAATTTTCCCTGGATTATTGTCTCATCAATACTAATCATTTGGCATGAAATTCAATTCAAAATGCGACTGTCTCAAAACGGGATTTTTGAGGTGGCTCTTTGACTTTAATTTTTCTAACCAAATCGACTTCCTTTATTTGTTTCATACATTTTTTAATTTTTAATAATTATATGAGAAGTATCATGAAAAAGTTTATCTTTAACGGTATGGGTATTAACGCAAATATCGACAAATCAATCTTGTTAATTTCTTTAACGAGAATCCACATAAAGGACGACAGATTGGACTATTGCAATGAGAAATTACTTGCGTATGTGATGACGCGTAAATGGACGCATTTAATCGAGCGTGAATACACCCACGCGATATGCATACATTGTGCAGGAGTCTACGATCCATGAAATGTACGTCAAAGGAAGGTTTTCAGGGATACGCTGGACATAGGATGTTATGATTACAAGTCCACATATAATAGTAACGATTTGAATAACGATGCCGTCAAACGATTCTGTACGCGCATGCGACAACGATCGTTCGCAATGCACATGGCGCATCGATCAAATATTACAGCGCTTAAACTGAGCCGCGGTCATTAATGTTTCAAATTATTTATTTAACGAACCGTACACATTGCGAATGGCTAATGTACGAGCTATTGAAAGTGTTATATTACGAAATGAGCTTTGATAAACCAAACTGCAAACTTGAAATTAAATCTTTTTCATAATGATTTGAGAATCGCATACGAAGCATAACTAGTTGTACAAACTGCGCGCTATTGTTTCAATGTGCATCTATTTGACCTCTCTTAAACTAGCAGGACCAAATAGGCAGAATCGAACCGGACCTATCGTATTTTTTAGTATTCATTTTGTACTAATTTGTACCACTAAAAAAATTTTGTACTCCATGCCATTTTCATAAAAACAGTGGCGCGTTTAGCTCGGTGCCTAGTCAGCAGGATGAAAAAGAATAAAAAAATAAACAAGGACAAAAATGTAAAGAACTAAATTTGTACTATCAAAAGATACTTGAATATTGCACTTATTCTTCCTGAAACAACTCTTGATTGATTTAAAGATATTGGTTTTCCTTTTGACGAGAAAACCAATTTGCATTTTTACATGAAATGAACAGCATTTTGTACTACTTAAATATGAAATTACTGATTTTGTATCTATGCCGTATCTTTAAAAATCACCCTATCCTTATTGCTGTCAAGAGTAAAGTACCTTTTGCTGCTAGCTAGTAGATACAAATTCTGTCCTTCCCATTTCTGTCTTTACTTTTAAAAAAAATTTTTTTTCCTGTGGTCCTGCTGACTAAGCACCGAGCTAGCAGCGCCACTGTTTTTATGAAAATGCATGGGGTTCAAAATTTTTTTAGGTAGTACAAATTAGTATAAAATGAATTCTAAAAAATACGCTAAATCCGCTAAATCCGGTTTGATTCTGCCGATTTGGTTCTGCTGGTTTAAGAGAAGTATCTATTTGCCGAATTTGCCATATGTTTAGCGACGATATGTAATCTTGGTGGGGAAAAAAAATCTATCACATATGCGCTTTCGAGGAACGCTATGATTAAAATTGTACGCATTTCATGAATGAGCATGCAAAATGAATGCGCCAGATATATCGAAGCGCATTGCAAGAACCAAACAAGATTTGTGTTATTTCATGCGATTTATTTTTCGTGAGCGATTCAATGGGCGCCGCTAATATCGTGAATTGAAATCATTTTGATTGCGTCGTTACGCATACTGTGCGTTTATATGCGTCCGTGGAAAGCGCAGCGACGATAACTGGCGGTCACTGGCGTGAATATGCATGGCTAAAAATCTGCACGTGCGAATCGATAATTGGATTCGCTATTCTCCGCGGCACCACCGGCGGAGATGTAAAAAAGTGCAGTCGATTTTGCGCACACAACTTCTTCTCCCGTATAATTTTACCAGTTTTACTGATTCGCGTTGTACTTCATTTCTCTTTAAAGATCCCATTTTTGCTAGAAATATCGTTTATATAAAATATACGCGGATTTTGAGCTTGCGATGAGCTCGGAGTCAATCTTTTTTTAAAAAAACTTTGTAGGATATACTCCAAATACAAATTTTTAATATCAATACAACTTGAACTTTATGTTAAATCTGTTACAGAAAGAAATGTAATTAAAGATAATTAAAAGCTAAAGATCTGTCAAATTTATCCTTTTAGATATAATTAGTCAAAGTCTTTTAAACTCAATTGAATAATTTTGTAACTATGTCACCTTATTAAAAAAGTTATCATTGTATCTTGTTTTTTCCATCTGTAGATAGAAGAACATTCATTGGTAATTATTTATTATCAATTTTACTGGGCAAGCTGAAATTGTAATTCACTGAATGTACGAGGAATCACCTCCGTCCGTATTTTGTAGTTTATACGCGGTGAGAAGTTTAGGGTCGTTCGAAGGTAAGTTTTTCCTGGCGGGACCATTTCTACGAGTTACGGGCGCGCAGTCTTGAAAATCTCGCTTAAGGGATTCGTCCGGGTTAGAATCGTAAACGAAGGATTCCCCCGACCATAGGGACGGACCCTAGAAACGTTCGTAGACGGGAGATAAGGGACACAGAGGGTGGCTCCGAGCCCCCCCTTTCCCCCCTCCATCCACCCGTTCGTCCATCCTTTGATTTATTTAATTTTGTTCCCCGCGTTTGTAGGAGATTGCGCACATCGATACCATTTGGTGATCGAAGTACGCCGATAAGTCGACTGCACGGTGTACAGAAACCCGATACGTTACAAAATCAATCATACTTCTAAAATTACCGTTCGGTATGAAATCTCACGTTGCTATGTGGAAAACAAATATTGCCATTCAATTTTACATGGTCAGCGTCATTGAACTATATATGTATCGAAAACGTACGACTTCTATTAAAAACAGACAGAGAAACGGCTGACGGAATCAGTTCTCTTCAACTTGCTGTCTGTCGTAACTAAAAAAATTTACCACATATCTGTTGCCCTTGTATATAATATCTTTTTCCAGATACTGTTAAAAAATTCAACTATCTCAAGTTGAATTAATAAAAATGATCTCATTTAAAATAAAAGTTGCCGAAATCTCTTATTGCCCGTATAATCAAATTTTTACATTTCTATTTGCATCAGATATTTGTCATCATATTTTAAATTTCAGCATACATTAGGGAACAAGTAAATTTCAATAGGACAGTAATTTATTAACTTTTTTGCCATTGGTCATACGTCAATGACACAAGCAAACTTATGTTTTCAAACATTCGGAATTTACTAGACGAGAACTGACAGTTCTCGATTCTTGTTCACAGCTATGCGAAAAACAATGACGTACTCCAGTATGACGTATAATTCAATGACTGGCGCAGCGCATAGCAAATGCGATTTTTGATATGCTGCATAATAATATATAGCGAGACTTGTCGAATCAAGAGCGAAATTTAATTGGCGCAATTAAATTTCGCGATCACACGTGACGGGGCCAAGCGAGGCGAGGAGTTCGCTCGCTTACCCGAATATTTATACACGAAATAGTTCAATTACCTTTAATTACATTGGCGCTAACCGGAAGGAATCCCAGATTTCACCCGCGCTTATTTCACATTCGTGTCATAAACGATTCATATGCGTCAAATCGCAATATATATATATATATATATATATATATCTCACGAGTGCGCGATCTCGCGATAACGAGATTACTCCGATCGAACTGACAACCCGAAAGGTGCTAAACCGATACGACTCAAAAAGGATGTCCGTGCAATTTTAACTAGTGATAATATCCGCGGGCGCAAAGCCGGCTAACCGTTCAATTACACACAACCATTCGCTGGGATCGATAGAAACTCGAAGTGTTTCTCGCATTTCGCTCCAACAATGGCTGCAACCTCGTCTTTCTAAACCGGTCAGCTTTTAGCCGCAGACGATCTCGGCAAGCAAGACGGAGAAAAAAAGCTCCGACGACTAGCCGCGCGGACTAACTCGGACCACGCCGGACGGAGTTTCACTTTTAATTAATTGAATTCCATAATCTAATCTGGCTTCCACACCGGGCGTTCATAGCATAGCGAATCCCCGGTCGAAACCCGCACGTTCACGAATGAACTGCACGAGCTACGCGTACACGTGCGCGTACACGTACATACGTATACATACGTAGGCTGTCGGGGCGCGGTGCATTCAAATGGCATCGTCAATAAGCCAGCCAGTCGATTTTCCGTCTCGATAAGGCCGCGATAAAAGACACCCTCACGTGCGTGCACACACACACACACGACCCCCGGGTCGGGGATCTCTTTCGTCGATCATCCGTGTTTTATCAGACCGGAATTATGCCACCCTATTCCGATAGGTGCGCGTATTCTCGGACGACTTGGTCCAATCGAGAACGGTCGAGGATCCACGTGAATGCAATGGGAAGAAAATCTATTCCGTAGGAATATCGAGGGCCGTCCGCTATCCCTCGCGCCCATATGTTCGACTACGACGATTCGTCCCTCCGAAGATCGACGCGATCCCGAAGGGCGTGGGTGGCCACGATAGGATTCCAGGCACGTAAGCTTTTCCTATTTATTGCACCTTTTTCGGCCAGCCAGCTTCGCCTAAATCATTGCGCATCCCCTTATTGAATGGGAAGAACGAGATGCATGGTTTACAGCCGCCGCCATTCGAGGAGCGCCGAGGCTCGTCCTATACTCGAGCTTCGTCCTTCTTCACTGACAGCCGTGAATAAAGTTTCCAATATCCCATTCGATCGGACGCCCATGACGCCCGGAGAAGAAGCTCGAGAGAAAAGTCCGGAAAAACTCTTTTTCTTCTCTCGGCGACGTTCTCTCGTGGCTCTAACAGCTCTAACCTGTCGCAGCGTCTCGCTCCTTTTGCGAAAAAAACAAAATGAGAAAATCGAGAAGAGCTAGAGCGTAAATTGCGATCATGTCGAGTAAGACGGATATTTTTTTGGAATAAAATTTGAAATTAACGTTAATTAATAATAACTAACGATAAAATAACAGACCGGTGAAGATCGGATTGTTCTCTTAGTTATCGTACAGGCGTGGTATCGTTTTGCATGACCGAGTTTCTCAATTAGAGATAAGGATAATTACGTCGGCAATTTCCGCGATATGTATGTGCTTTTGTGCATAGTTAGACGGCGTACAGAAGACAATGGACCGCTTCCCGCTACTCCGATATCACGTCGATACGATTGTATGGGCAACATCGAGGGTACACTGGAAGTAGCTATTTTGAGAGATAGATTTTCCGCAAGCAGAATTTAGCGCGTTTTAATATTAGATTCGCCCGGTTGGACGCTATCCATACCTTCGACCGCGCAAATGAGAATGTTTACGCGATTGAATAACAGTCAAATTCGCTTTCTTGGCTTCTGTGAGGCAGCACGAAGCGATCGTATTTCTTCGAGGTCTTCCACTTCATCCAATATTCCTAAATAATATTATTTAAGCGCGGCACAATTTTAACTTGTAATAAAAGATATATATATATATATATATACACATTTCGTTTATCGTTTAATAATCCTTTTATCAACTGATTTTCTATCTATTAATATGTGATCATTCACATAAATTTTTAAAATTTTATATAATTTACTATTTTTTACCCTCCCCAAATCAAGAAGAGCACGTTAAAGAAAATTTTGTTTAATCTCAGACAAAAAATATTAAAATATTTTTTAAACAATAAAAAATTTATAAAGACTTTTGACTTTAGAATAATCTATCTATTGTAACGATCATTCAATTTGTTTCCTAATAATTTGAAAGGGTGAGTTTAATTCGCTGCAGTTTCTCGGATTGATCACGATGCAAACGGAAGGTTAATTCGACCGAGTTAAACTTCGCTTGACCAGTGACCTTACGCAGTCAAATATGCGTCTCGCATCGGAATGTCGGAAATCGTGAGGGCCCGACCCCTCGCGAGAGGTCGAAACTCGGGATTCGTCGGTCAACCGTGCGAAAGAGGGTAAAAGGGATCCTCCGTGCTCGGTCGGCAGTCCTTTTTGCCCGACGAGGTACGAAAATCCAAAAGGGTTGCTATTTTTTCTCCCCTACTCGGTTAAGGAAACCAGCGGAAAATTCTTTGAAAGCGGCCGGTGCCGCGGATTACTTTACGCCTGCAGTCGCGGAGACCGAAAGGGGGTTGATCAAAGGATATGATCGAGAGAGGTTGAGGTAATATCCGGCGATCCAGGTGTTAATGAAGGGAGTTCAAAGGACGCTCTCTCGCCAGTGGGCCGCGACAAGTAAAAAAGGGCCATCGACGCGCCTCTTGAAGGGACTGACGGCCGACAGACTGAAGGAGCCATAAGATTTCTCCGACCGTCTGTACCGGATAAAACGTAAACACGATGCAACGGGTATTCCGGAGACGGTCGAGAGAGATTTTCGACCTCCATTCTCTCTCGCTGTCGGTCTCTTTTGCGGTAACATAAATATCTTCACGAGTAATTTCTACAATTTCTACGATGTAACGTAACCGCGAGTTTACTTCCGTCCCTTTTGTTGCTTCGAGTGTTCTCAACTTGTAGACGTCTCTTCCTTTTCCACCTGTACACCCTCTCTTCACTTCACTCTGTCTCTATCGTTCTTCCTCTAGCGGAAACACATGGTAATTCTGGAGAGAGCTTTGCACAATTAAACTTCACGTCATGATTCCGCCCTCGCGTGCTTATCGCAACTGGACAATGCGGAAGGTGGTAAGCGGGACGTGCTTAGAAGGACGGTGGAACAATTAAGACTAATTGCAATGTAGTACAACGATCAAACGTTTTAATAGCACGAGCTGGGGCATATTAAATTCACGTAAGAATTTGAAACTTGAGTTGCTTCTCAATTAATTTCTTAAATTCGATTCCAAAATTTATTTAAAAGTACCCTGCAATAGCCTGCATATTTTCACTATATTTTTAGTGCTGTTTGCAGTTATTTAATTACAATTTTTTAACATAAAGATCGCATTTAATAGTGTTAAATTTATCGATAAATGACGTATGATATGTAAAAGTATGTATCATAATTAAGAATCCTAATTTTTTCATACTTTCTAGTTTAAAAAATTATCCTAAGTATTTTATTATCCTATCGTATTTTATAACGAAAATAGTGCTAATGCACTAGACTTTAAATACATTTTATTTTATTTGAGACATCGTACTGTAAGAGATTAAATTGTGTCTCGTAAGATTTTCGCATCGCTACAGAGTGCCATATACTGACATCCATTTATGCGAGTTTATTTTTAATGAAACAATTGGTTCAATTATAGAGGCTGCACGTTTAGAATGATGTATGATAGTCCCCCACGAAATATATAAAACATGCCTTGAATGTATAATGGAATAAAGTTGATAAAAAAATGTAATAAAAATATAAATATAAATATAATATAAATGTGATGATAATGATGAAAGAGAGAGAGAGAGAGAGAATCGAAAATGCGATATGTTAATTATAAAGTACTATCCACACAATTTAATATTCCTAATTTAATGTCATATATCCCAAGCAATATAAAATTATTAATTGCGATACAAAACTTAATTATTCGCAAATCTCTCGGAACAAGTTGTTTGTTCTGCACTATAACAAGCTCGTATCCTAGGATACAAGTTTCACAGCAGTTTGCTTGTTAACTATAGCCTTAGGATGATTCACATGTGAACCGGGCTGTGGTATAAGGAACACGTGCAACGCATAACGCATGTCGTTATGCTGGCACTCCTCGTCCGGTCGCTCAGAATGTAAAAGCACAAACGACTTTTAGTATCTAAATCCCGGCATGATTGGCTACGAGTTTACGACCGCGGCAGTTATAGTCATTAGCTGCCGTGTCACTGACAACGTGCAATCAAGTTTGTATGCAATTCCGCCGCCGTAGAAATAACAAAATGGACTAACAATAATGTTGCGCATCCGCCTTTGGAATTATAATTAAACGCAAATCGCTTTTCTCGCTCCACAGAACTTTCATATAACTTTCTTGGTGCGTAAAATGTAATCGGTTTACGTGTTCCCATAATTACGATAAAAGTAATAATAATTTGTTACAGCACTTTCGGAGACACACAATATGTCTGAATCGTTTCTAGTGTTCTTTAAATGAAAATTGCAATGTTCCATTATATCATGATTAAATATCTTCATACATTAATATAATAAAAACATAAATAAAAACCAACATAATAAAAATATGGTTCGTTAAAAAAATCACTGTTATTTCTATTACTACTATTTAATTAACAAAAATGTTAATTAAACTTAAAATTACATTATAATAAAAAAATTTATCAGTAAAATTATAGTATCTGGTTTAAAAATAGTATCTGTTACAAATACACGACAGTCTTCGTGGAAGTTCTCCAAAGGGAACATTTCTATGCAGATGGAGCTTAGCAGACACGACAGTCGTCGAGACAATTAAGGCATTTTTCGGTAATTAACTGAACACGTCACGCGCCGGCCGTCGTCCGTGCATCAAATGAGAAGCCTTGTTTTTCTCTTAGCTCTCGAAGCTCACATGCGACTGATTCTGAGCCAGACGTGTGCAATCTCGGGATTCATTGCATTCATCTTATGAAAATGATTATAGTAGATTCTATTTTAAATTTCCTAAGACGGCGTTTCTTGTGGAAGATTAATCTTTCAAATTTAACCTTTAAGAATTAAGAATTTCACGAACTTGAAAGATTATTGAAACCGATTAAACTCTTTATATCAAAATGGCTAAACAATGCTATTATTACCTCTACTATCATTGTTATTCTACACCGAGAAAAATGTTTTGCATTACGAACCAAAAGTTTTGTTGATATATACCCAAGAAAATTATTTAGTTGCTGTAAACAAATATGTTATTTGCTTATATTTTGTTAAATCGTTTTGGTTTAGAGCACAAAACAGAATTGTTTAAAAAACAAAACTGTTTTGTTCTCTAAACCAAAACAATTTAACAAAATATAAGCAAATAACATAACTGTTTATAGCAATTGAACAATTTTTTTGGGTATATATCAACAAAACTTTCATAATACAAACCATTTTTCTCAGTGTATTGTTCTTATTCTTGTCATCTTATTCATCTTCATTTATATTTGTATTCATCTTTAATACTTGGAGATATTAATTTTGTCAAATGTTAAAAAAATCACAATTAAATCAAAATGAGAAGTACGGTAAAACAACAAATGTGTTTCACAATATTTCATTACTCTGTCTCGTTGGCAAACAATGTAGACAACGGAACATTGATGATAGCAATGCTGGTATCACATGTCGAAATGAGGACCACTATGTCACATTGTTATTCATCATAATTTTGTTTTCTTCTGCCTTGTCATTCTCACCCTTTTCCATAGAAAATAACTCGGAAGTTGTCATGGTTGATTTAAAAGCGCGCATGTCACACAATGTCATACTTGGTCTAACGTAGGCGTGACAATAGTTTACGATTTCAAACAAGCAGTGACTGCTTCCAAAGGGTCAATGCCTTGACACGTTCATAATTTGTAAGATAAAGGAAAATTTATACATACTTATTATACATGAACAATATCATTAAGTGCCAGAATTATACGAGCAGAAATTAAATATAGAAATGAGCTTTCTACAGAAAAAATAGAATTTATAATTTTATAAATATTTCCATCAACATGGAAATCAAATTAATTATGACAGCATTGTTATAAATTAACTATCAGAAATATTATCATAAATATTCGTGACCTCATTCGTTAAATATTCTAATATTTTTCTGATTAAGCTTCATAAAAGAAATTATGAAGAATTAGCATATCTAATTTGTGTGAAATGACAAATATGTATGAGATAAAATTTGCTATTGTCACTATAATTTAGTGTAATCTGATTCTTTTACGTTAATTTGACATGCATTGTTACGCTCTTACGTAACGATGCGTTAACCGATTGCCAGTGCGAGAGCGAGAATGCGTGCGACCGCGTATGCACTTTTCCCTCGTGCATACGCATCTGCGCGGCACGTGTCATCATCGGTTCAAGAATATCGGCTATTGTAGGGATCATTGAGAGATAAGAGATTAGAAACACACGTGGCTCGCGGAGGCCTGCCGTCTTTGACAGAAGCACGTGGCTTATGTCATCGAATAGAAAGAAATAGAAAAGATTAGGACTAGTGAAGAGAGATCGTGGTACTCTTATCGCTAACTGACGCCACACAGCAGGGATTGTATTGGATTACACAAGGGTCTGGAGATAATTCTATTAAGATTTTTTTTGCGATGCTAGTGAGAGAAAGCATGTGCGTTGTTATGCAGTCTCTGTGTAATTTTAAGATATTTTTTTTATGGACTGATATAAAATTTTTTTAATTTTATGATAAGAGTATGAAAAAATTAACGTTTTGATAAAATCATGAAGTAAAAGTATTAAATCATTAAAGCACGAAAATAAGAAATTAGATAATTAATTTTTTCAACTGATAGTATCAAAAATTGTAAGATAATTATTTGTTCATTTTTAATCTCTCGATTCTAAATGTTATAACTAAATTAATAAAAAAACATAATAACTTTCAACAAACAGAAATAACTTTTTAGAGTAAACTCTTAAACGATAAAATTCAATATATAACAAGATAATAAGCAATTTTCTCCACGATTCCGCGTGTACGGTAGCTAACGGAATCTGTTATCCTCATAATTAGCGTGCGAGAACGACTTTATCATTGCGACGAGAAAGAGACGGTGTTGCGGTTAACGAGCGATCGTTTCACGGGGTCACGTGCAACGCGTGGCAGCAAAGAACGAAGCGGTAAAAAGACAGGGCGAGTGCGCGCCATCAGACAGATACGAGTAGCCGGTTGGCTTTCCTCTTTTCTCGTCTTTTCCTCCGCAGCGCTCCGTTGAAAAACGAGAGTGTTTATCAGGGCGCGTTTAGCGTAATCTCACCTCCCGAGGCACTCGCGTAATTAGGATCGCCTCCGCGGCCCTTCCTCTCGGCCTTCCCCAAAGCACAGTACTTATCAGACACAAATGTGCACGCGTGCATATAACTACGTACACGTACATATATGTATGGACATAAATGCAAAATGCCGTGCGTAAATGCGTACGCACGTTCCACGCATTACTAACCAGTCTTGCTAATTTCTATCTTTCGTTGCTTCTCTCTTTCGTATTCTCCCTCACTTCTCTACTCTCTTTACTTCACTCACTCACTTCTCCCTCACTTCCACTCTCTTATTCGATCTCAACTCCAATTTAGATTGAAGCGAGAGATGGGACACAGAATGTAGTCCAACGAGAAACTCTCTTCGTCTCGGATTCTATCTCTATCTTCCACACAAATTCTTCTTTTTTTTTCTTTTACTTTTCAGACAGCTACTTTTTAACCTTGCGAGATAAATTAAACTGTACGCTTTACATTTGTTTAATATAAACCGTAGAAAACAATAGAATATTTTTTTAATGGCATACATTTATTGAAATTTTTATATCTTTGTTTTTCTTTTTTAAAAACGAAAAATGTGTAACGAATCAATTTTATATAAGAACCTGGTTTAATCTGTAGTTATTAATTTTTCTTTCTCTTCTGCATGAGTGGCTTTTAGAAAATCTTTTTGATTTTAATAGTGAGGGAAAGATTTTCTCGTATTGTAAAGAAGAGGACCGTCGTTAAACTAACGAGCACGTTTGTTCTGACGCACGTTCCATTCCCCGAGGAATCACGATGAGTTTGAAAATTATCAAACTGATAATGAGTACGGCGCGGGTTATCGCGTGATTTACGGCAAAATACCAATTTCCTCTGTATAGAATTACCGTGGGTGGGTGTACAATTTCAGGGCTCGGCTTGGCGAGCGGTGATGTTTGTTACGTTTCCATTGGAAAGCGAGCAGTGATCGATACGCGACCTACATTTTTTTGTATCAGTTGCTTTTTAATTGTTCCGACTTCCTCCAATTGCAACTTGATTAATACTGCTATATCTTTACCTACGCCCGTTTATTTAATCGTCCCTCTCTTTTTTTCTTGTCACGCTATGTGCAACATTGCTGCATTTTCGTTATTTTTCTCGCATTCTTCCCAATCGGTACCGAGTAATCCAATCAACAAAGAGGTCACCATTATGCAAAATTCTCGTACATGTGCTTGTGCAATTAGTTTGAATCGTTTGGGCGAATTGTGATTTCTTGTTCCAATTCTACTCGATACGACGACAAATATTGTGATAGCAACGTAATGCAATGTCAAGTATCGCTACAATATCTCCGGGATAATTGACGTGACTAATTAATAATATTCATAAAAGAAATGTATAAAAAAATCTATAATGTTATTTTCCAATAACACGATATTGAAAACGATGCCGATGAATTATTTTCATATTATTATTAATTCAATACGAGTTTTAACAATAAATTTTTTCATATTAATTATTAGAAAGCTTCAACGACTTCGATTTGAGCAAATGGATAATAAAAATATATTTGTTATAATTTCAAATTATATATTAATGTAAGCTTAATTTAAGTTACTGATTCTAGAAAATCAAATTAAAGAATTTGGGTCAAATCTCTGTTATTGCAAACTATAGTGATGAACGATTTTCCAGTGACACTTTTTTCAACTTTTCATGTAGAAATCGTTTAATCCGGAGGTGCGCGAGACTCCGCGCGGTGCGTGTCTGCATTAAACATTGGGAATCTCCGAATACCTAGTGCCTCCCACTGACGATACATCGAAAATGCGTTTTCCATTATCCGCTCGCGAACAAATCGCGTCGGTCGTGCCGGCGAAGCGACGCTCACCGAATGCGATCGCTCTCGCGCGGGGCACTGGGACGGAGGTCAATCTCCCAATCGTCGACATTTTTTTTTAATGGATAATCCCGAACAAACCAATTCCGCCGTACCCTACTATCGCGACGTATGTAGACGCACGTATCACGATTTTCGAGCTTACGCTCCGCTACATGCCGTAGCAGATGGATTTCCACGGATCGCCGCACCATTTTCGGACGCTCATTCGTTTATTGCCTAGGTAACTACTGGATGATGGACGGGCACGAATGCAGATGACAGAATTGAAAGTGATCGCCCGATCGGATGTATCTCGCTGCCTCCCTTTCCTCTCAAGTCCCCCTCCGCCCCCGATAAAGATAACGTACAATTTTAATTAATAAATGTAACTATTAGCGAATCTAATTGTCCACACTTCTCATTACAGAAACGCTTTCACAATTATAAATATCATTGTTTTATTAGGTGTGCAAGAGATTCAGGAAAGAGACTTTAAAATACATTCAATATTTACTAAAAAACAGAGATTAGAGTTTACGTAGATCTTTTAGATTCGTTCGAGTAATAAAAATGTTTATCCGTGGCATATATTTCTGTTATAAACGGTAGTCTTAGATAGAAATGACTCGCTGATCCGGTTAACGATAGATTCGTAGCCGGCGAGCCGATCAATAGATATTTAAACTTCATGCGTATCGGGTAACTGACCCACGGAACTGACTGGCGCTGAATGGAGCGAATAGCGGAGCGTAATTCTTTATTTATCGACTTCGCAATGGTGTTCTCGATAAAGCTCGCGCGCGCCCAGACAGCGAAGGGATCGTAAAACCGGACAACTACACGCATAAAAGTCCGTCCACGCCCGCGGTTCGTTACCCATCGAGCGGCATGCATTTTTATTTACGTGCTGCATCGCGACGGTTTCGGTACGTCCCCGATTATTCTTTGCGCCGTTCATTTCGCCCAATCCCGCGCATCATGCCCGTCGCCCACGTACGCACTTCTAAATAGTAGCGCTTATTTTCAAAACACCCTCCGGATTAGCCGTTTTGTCGTGCCCCGCATAAAGCAGAGGCTCCCCTTCCTTCCACGGTAAATGCGGGTACGTGACAAGCCAGGTGGCATGTCATCGCGATCGCGACCTTCCCTAGCTTTTTGTCACGCTAATACGCATACCTGACGAGCCACAATGCCTCGCTTATTTCGTTACCGAACGTATGCTTCCCGTTACAACCCTCAATGGTAACTGTATATCTATACGAGTGTCACAGCATCGAATTCGAAACTACGTACCCTTATTCCCACTGAACCGCTTGCTTGTAGAGTGGAGTAGACAAAAAAAAAAAGATTGAAACGCGGCTAGTTTTAAGAGGATCGGCTAACAATGATAATAGCGTCGCGTAATAGTAGCATTTTCATAAATCATATTTGAGCCCGAGAAGAATAGAATAATGTCGCTCCGTCTAGCACAAAATAATAATTCCGGAAGCCAGCCGTTGCGGAATGTAATTGTATGAAATGCTCGACTTAGTTCCCATGAGCTGTAATATTTCTCGCATTGTGTGTCAAGGGCGTGGCATAAAATATTGGAATTAAAGATTTTTTTTTCAAACGGATGTTGTTGCATATCAAGTGACGCGACAAATATTATTCGCTATAAAATTTTATATTCAATAGAAAGATCAATCAACGCAATATTTAAAGAAATCGACGAACACATATGTATTTGTATTTGACTATGTTTGGCCTGCTTTCAAGAGAGGTACGCTGTTGAACTAACAAACCCTTTAGGGCACACGATTGTCTCGACCATTTTTCTCCTTCTCACAATTTTTGTGAAATGTCTATAAGAACCATGACCACCACTATAGAATACTCTAGGGGGGTCATAATACTTCTTCCGAGAAAAGAATTTCGTGGGTGGGCCGCGCAGGGTTGAATGTAGATAAGGGCAGGCGTGCCACTTAAAAATCCCATTAAAACGATCGACTTGAGAGTATCCCGGCAATCCCGACGAGAATGAAGTCCGTTGATACCAGCCAGACGACCCGACCCGCCTCGCCGCCGCATGTGTGCGCGTGTGTGAGCGTGCGTGCCACACCAAGGATACTTTTCGTACATAAAACAGATCCTCCCACCCAAGCCTTTTTTTCGTTAAACGATATTAACCACTATGCCTACTATGGCGCGGCACTTCATCCATCGTCGAATTTATGAACACCTTCTTTTCTCTGTCTGATTTCCTAAAAAAAAATAACGTTCGTCCGTCCGTGGAACCGGTCGCCTCCGGCCCCATCTCGTTTTTCATAAAACGGGGCGTAACCCGAGGCTACCGTATCCAGGGACGAGATGGAAAATGTTTTCTAGGATACGGGAAGCACGCCCTAGAAACGGTCGTTTACACAAATCAGCAGGGCCTCGCGAGGACACGAGTTCATTCGAGCTTGTAGCTAGGATGAAGATGAAATGTAGCGCCGTGCATGAATATGTGCGCGCGTGCGCGCGCGCATATGTGAGCGTGTATATGCAGGGGGATAATATAGAGGGGTTGCGAAATTTCCCCCTGTATTGTCGCAAACCCCACCTCGGGGGCTGAACATATTTCAAGATTTGTTATCTTCCACGTCGCACACGACTTGGAGGACCGATGCTTGGGCTTACACGTGAATATGGAATACGGCGGCGGTAAGCCATAGGCTTCTTTAATATCTCAATCTGTTATCATCGCAGTCGCATTCCTGTCAATGTGGCTAGGAACATTTTTTGATCATTTAAAAATAGTAGATATTTAAACGATATTTTGCCAGAATATATGTTCTATTCACTTTGACTAAAATATATAATACTGTGAAATCTGCTGTTAAAAAAGAATCTTATTCGGTAAAGTGATTGACGTTCTAATATGGAAATCTCTTCCAGAAGAGATTATATTAGATTTGATAGCTATAAATTCCTATTAGAATAATATAGAATAATAATGACGAACAGTTAGCTGAAATTCAGATGGAAAATCGGAGGAAGACCAGCGACAATTTCAATTCGCGAAAGTTCTAAAATATTTTCTTAATATATTGGTCGTCATAAAAAAGTTTGTAAAACATACTTATAACTAATGAAACGAAAGTCGCACCAGAGATTTAGCACTGTCATATAATATTCTTTTATCACTTTCTTAGAGAAATAATATACCAACTAGCTTTTCAAAATAACGATACAGGGCACAATTAGGCGTCGCGACGGCGCTTTGCAAAGTTCCATCGTTACGGATTTACTGTAATTCCACTGAATACCTAGTTTCCGTGCCCGACGTATCTTCCATTCTCGCAGCGTTAATGTTCAAGTTTCACGATTTTACACGTTTCCAAAAATGAAACAAAAATCTTTCCTATATCGCATTTCCAATTTTAATCAATATTTTTTTTAAATGATGGTCTATAACAATGCGGCGTTTAAAATTAAAAGTAGTTTAATAAAAAACTTATTTAAAAAAAAGAAAAAAGAAAAATAAGATATGAGTTAATAATAGCTTCCAAGAAAAAATGTGTAGCTCGCAATTATCTTTAGACAAACGTATGGGAGCGTGTGCGCGTATACAGTGTACATATTTATACATAAGACTTATGTACATATAGACGCCTGATTTCGCGCGAAACGATGTGCATATTTTCCGTAGCTGGCACGATGACGAGTGAGCGAAGCGAACCATCGGCGCGTCTTCGAGATTCGCGATCTTGATCGAACTGTCACCCCGAGAACGCGTGCAGGTTGTACGCGCAGATTTCCCGAGATGACGATACAGCACGTAGGTACACGTCGCGACGTCGTGTCGCGAATTTTCCTCGTCGGGGATTTAGCATAATTCCGTTGGCTAGGCGCCCCGCGCCACGGTGAGAGAGAGAGCGAGAGAGACGGTCGCGGGCGGGGGTGGGTGCGTAGGTGGTGGCGGCGGTTGTGAGGACGGTGACGATGGTGGTGAACGTGTCCTCTTTCGTTCTCTCTTTCGCTCTTTCTCCCTCGCTCGCAAGGCAGGCATGCCGTGACAGCGTGTGGGTCCATTTGGTTCTCAGTGGTCGCTATGGTAACCTCGACCACCCTCTTCTTCCCTCTCGACATCCGCCACCCGGTTCTCCGCTACCCGGTCCTCTCAAACTCTCGCCCTGCGTCTCTCTCTCTCTCTCTCTCTCTCTCTCTCTCCCCCCCTCTGTCTGTCTCTTTTTCTCTTTCTTTCTCGTTCGCTCGCTCGCTCGTTCGCTCTTTCAGTATCCCTTCTTCTTCCGCTCCTTTCCTCTCCTTCAAACTCGCGCGCGCTCTCTTTTTCCTGTACCCATCTCTTCCTGGCCAACTCGTTTGGTACGATTCTCTTCTTCTCTCTTACGTATGGCTGTATAGATAACCTGTGCTCTAGCTCCCTTCCTGGTGGCTGCTGTCGATCGGGCTGCGCCAGTAGGCTAAAGGGTTAATGGCCCCCTGGACACTTCTGTGACTAAAAATTACAGCCACCGTCGCCATTGGTCAATGTTCCTATAGACAGCGACAGGCTGAAGTCGAAGCCTCGTTCCTACCTTTTCGTCGCGAACGCACGTTCCAACTCGAGATTTCCCTCTGTTTTATATCGTATTTGCCGATACATGTAGAAGCAAAGTGAGTTTATTTATGGCCTTTGCGGTTTGGTACATTGCGAGGAATTCTGGTTACGCCGTGAAAAAAAGGACGAAATGTTTGGAAAACCGTGTATCGTCTCGTCCACCGCTGGCATCTACGATTCTTGGTGAGAAAGCCCGAACGTTAAATAAATCGTTTTAAACCGAGAAAATATAAATCGCGAGAAGAACGATGGCGCCAACAAATCTGTACGTTACCGCGTGATGTTCGAAGGAAAGAAAGATGTGAAAGCTTTAAAAAAAAGTGCTCAGAGTGATTTTATAGCTATATAAAAACATTTAATTTGTAAAATTCGTTTGATTCATTTAATTAAATAAATATTCAATTAAATAAATTGTAAATCCAATTATATCACAAATTTCGAAAAAAATTATCCGCGAAATTTACATTTATTAAGCATATTATTTTGTAACTGAATTCAAGGTTTATCATCATTGTTATGTCTTGATTTTATCAAAAAGTAAAATAGTTTTTAATAAATAAAAATAAGAAATGTATTCTCATTCTTTTATTCCGAAACAATTGTATCATATATTACGTATTATATCAAGATTTAAGAATTTTTTCTCAAACATGTGTGGTCTATTATAAGTTGTCTCTATTCGTCTCTAGTAATGCATGCGTGCGGTTGTTTAAGTGCAGATTCTCTCGCATTCGCAGACTAATCAAATTTACGGTCTCATTTCCCCATTGTGCGCATTTCTGCCGGTCCATTTAATGTCTGTTCGTATTTAACTCACAAGAAGTTATAATAGAACAATGTTCGAAATTTTCCAAAGAATCAAAAAAAGAAAAACAAAGTAATGTTCAAAAATTATTGTTTAAGTTTTGATTGAGGAGAATTTTATATTGTACACTTTAATATTTTAACAATTGAAATTATCCTAATCAAAGGATGTGCTATATTTTAGTTAATTATTGTTTCAATCCTAAAACAACAGTGACAACACAATAACTCCACGTTCAAATTAGAAATATGGATTTATAACTTCAGAATTAACAATACTTACAAGTACATTATTGATATTAACAGTACATTTTATTGTAAAATCTCTGTAAGAGATTTTTGCAATAAAAATTATTTATCATTTAGATTATTACGCATATCACTGCGCCAAAACTAACTTCCGTTTTTTATTATGCTAAGAGATTTTAATTCGTGCAATTCAACTGGGGACATTTTAATTCGGGGCATTTAATCTGAAACGCGAATGCGATCGATATACGATATATCCGATTTTGCGACACTGAGTTTGAGTTGGTTCGAGTCACGATCGACAGGGGCACGTCGACGGGCACAGCAGAGCAGCAGACTCGTCGTCGTGCCAAGCACGACCGGTGCCACGATCCCGCCCCTTTTCACTTCCGGTACAAGGTGCGCTCCGGAGCACACACGCCGTAAGCTAGACGGTAGGCGGATCGATAAGGAGACGAGTACGAACGAAGGCTGCTCTACCTCGAGCGCGCGGAGAAGAAAGAGGGACGGAGAGTCGAGGGGTGAGATCGAGAGAGGGATGATGGAGACGCGGCGGGGAATGGAAACGCGGTCGACGACGGAGGGAGAAGGGCGGCAAAAGAGAGAGAGAGAGAGAGAGAGAGAGAGAGAGTCCAGGTCGGCAGGAGACGTGCTGCGGAAGAAATGAATTCGAAAAGGGGTTATCCGCGCTATTCCGCTCGTATCTATAGCCGCGGCCTATCGATCTGACGGCATTATTGCTGCAGGAAGCAGCGACCTCAAATTCAGCCATCTGTGCCGCGAGAGCACCGCCGTTCATATTTCATCGCGAGGTGCTTGCACCATGCCGTTACCGTCGCCGAGCCGCGGCACCCAACGCGCAGTATATATGCATCGCTCGCTCTATCTCACAAACGTGCAAGCACTTTTCCTTCGTGTTGTGCGCTTCATCGTCATTACTCCACTCCGAACGGTACATTCACGTTTCTACGAAGACGTTGCAAAAGCCCCAGAAATCCGATTAGAAAAGAGCGCGAACTGATGGGATATAATGCACATTTGCTTTATCACTGTTTAATGTAAAAAATTTATCGCACTGTAAATATAGTAAATCTCTGTTATGAATCATTTCGTTTAAATCTGCATCTTTATTCGCGCCTGAAAACGCAACTTCAACACACGTAATATCGCAAAGAATGTCTGTTTTCAAGTGCACTGCTCGCACAATCACAGGCGCGTTTATGATTTATTAGCGATACATAATTAAATGATCAAAGCTTTTGTGTAATTGAAGAGATAACGAATTAATATTGAAATGAATGCGAAATATAATAACGGAGGTTATAAGCAGGGGCTTTGTACTACTCGATATGCAGCTCGGTCGCTTCCGTGAGTTGGTCTAGCATTTTCTCCCCGACCAGAACCTTCACCCTATAATCTTGTCGTTACCTCGTCTTCTTTTGCAGCCCGCGAACGATGACATATCCCCCAGGAATATCGCGTTCTTCAGCAAGCGCGCCTCGTTCTTTAGATTCTTCGCATGAATTCTTTCTGAGACGCTTCGAGTAATATTTGCAACTTTTGAACGTGCGATTTTCACTTCTCTTCCTTTAGCGTGTTTCCACGTGCAGTAAGGAAATTGATGCAAACGACTCTATTCAGACATTTTTCTGTTTCAATGAAAGAAAAAAAATAATAAAAATAGCACATTTTTCAACAATGTATAGAAATCCTTATTACATCTTTTTTTCTTATAATATTACTGAATAGCACTGAATAGCTTTACATGCACTTCCTTGTAATTAAAAGATTAATGTCGTATATGTCAGACGAAACTGTAACATCTGGTGTTTGAGAAATTCAATATTCACTCAGAATTTCGCTGTACGAAACATAGTTCGCGGAAGCGTTGAGTTTACAGTGCGCAGGATAGCGATAGTGAAACAAAATTAATTTTCGATGTGGTAACTGCAAACCTTGGCGGATTTGGGTTATTTCCAGGATTGATTTATCATCCATTAATTATACTCAGACAAATCGGATTTACGAATCGTTCTAAAATTGACGTCGGATAAAAACGAATGAATAATAAACTGTGATTGATCGATTTGCGCATGATGCTGCTTTCATTGCGATGATATATAGATCGATTTCCGTAGCTTTAATAGCCTTTAATTAGGATTCATTGATCAACGACCTAGGATCCTGCGTCTCTAAACAAAAAATTCCGGCGTGAAAGGGTTAATTCACGGATTAAAGGTCTTCGCACGATAGAACGTCGAACTTATCTGTGCTAGCGCCTCTCGAAAGACGCAGATGTAGCTGTTGCTGACGGGGGTCAGCAACATATAGGGTTTGCATTATTTATGAACTTACTGCACCGTTGATGAGAGCGGCTCCATCTTGTCTCTTTCTCCCTTGCTCTACGCGATACTACGAGAACGTGCGGATTGCAATCGGTACCGGGCGATTCATCGCAGAGCGGAACAAATCGCGCGTGAGTAAATCGCCGCTCGCATCTGTCGATTCTCGTAAATAATTAAAACGTGCGTCATCCTCGCGACATACGGGAGGAACTTGTCAGGCATATTAAAACGAAAGACTCAGCGCTTGCTCCATTTTAGAAAACAGCAAGCGATATATTTCGATATTGACTTTATCGTAAATACTTTGTTGAAAACGGCTGATTATTAAATAACAGTGCAAAATCGACATCCGAAATATATACAATATTCATCGAATTTCAATTCGCAATTAATAATAAAGAATAAATTTGATATTGAGAGTCATGAAGGGAGAGAAAGATGTATACACATATATGTGTATACATTCTCTGTAAATATATATATTCTTTTCTTGTGAAAACATTAAATAGAAATTTGTCCTTCTGATAACGCACGTTATCAAATGATACTGTCAGGAGAATCGATTTATTACGTTGGCTAAAAGGCCACACGAAGATCGCGGAGTTGAAACCCTCTGTAGAGCGCACCTAATTCCACGCGGGATTTGCTAATCCGGGGTTGCAGAGTCGGTCATTATTTGGTGTCGCGTGATCTCGGGGGTAAAGCAGCGCACGGGGCGTATCCCGGTACCACGGAACGCGCTGTATTTATCCCCCGATATATCACCCGAACCCCTAAATGCCCCGGAAAAGCTCGTCCGACTAGGCGCGTATAGAGCGCCGCAGTATCATGGAGCAGAGTGCGGGATAGCGCATTTAGGCATAACACGGCAGTATCGATTTTTAATTCGCTTAAAAATCGCTTTAAGCTGTGATAACGATTGAAATATCTTTTGCATTAGCAGCCGTTTGTCTAATTACAGAGAAGATTAAATCGAATTGCGCAGCGCTGCGCCGGCCAGCCGATACATTCAATCTCTTTGATCGCGTCATTATTAATAGCTCTTTTATCGGTACGTTATTTAGTACTCCGTGTCTTTAGCTCTCTATCCTATTCGGTCACGTATCTCTTTTTTTCATCCACGGTAATTGTCTTTTGTTCGCGCAGCTGAAAATTCGCTATTGAACCTATTGTAAGCGGCGAGGTAGATAATCAAATAATCCAATAGAATCTAATAATTTCATGACAACTTGCACACCAGAAATGTACATATACAAAATATCGGAAAATTATAGTAACGTGCAATTTATCTTTCTTTAATACAAAATATTGAAGAAATTTATTACAACTTTTTGGATTTCGATATTACGATCTTTGCTGGTGAGAGTCGCAAGATGAAATTTTTTAAAGGCAAATTTCATCTCGAAACTGAATAAAAAATAACCTTCAGAGATAATAAGTATAGTAAGAAGTTTATGTCGTCGCGTTTATAGCAAGGAAGATTACTAGTTGACTACTGACAAGAACAGTGCGAATCCCGCGTGCGAGGAAATCAAGAGAGAGAAGGAGAGAGAAAGTATAGAAGACCGTGTGTCCTCGGAGCGTGTGTCTACGTACAGGCCGATAGGTATCGATCCCGTTGACTCTATTCAGTGTGCACGACTCTCGACGGGGTGAGTTATGTACCGCGGGCCGGTGCTACGGTAGAGTAACCTCCCTTGTACACGCTTGGTAGCGTGTGTGCTTGTGAAAACACCGATATCGTTATTTATGCATCGCGCCGATGGTAGGCTGTATATCTCGTCTCCCGAATGTATCTCACTCACTCACTCATTCTCTCTCTCTCTCGCTCCCTTCTCTCTCTCTCTCTCTCTCTCTCTCTCATGCTCCTCTCTTACTCTCTTTCACTTCGCTGCACTTACAGTCCTTCGAAAACTGCGCCAGGGCCCGTCGGTGAAGTTATGGTTAGATTGTGGCTTTCTCGGGAATTCTCTGGATTTTTACGTGCATTCTCCCAATCCGTCGCGTCGCGGGATTCGTTTTCTCGTATTCGATGTGTACTCTACTCCTCGTGTTTCGCTCCCTCGGCGATATCGTCAAGCACCACCGAGCCGCTCATCTCTCTCTTTCTCTCTCTGTTTATCTATCTCTCTGTCTCTTGTCTCCGCTCTCGCAAACGGTGTCGGGATTTAATGCTTTGTGGTTCAGATGTTTTCCGTACTTCCCGCAACACTACGCGAATTAATCGCGCGCCGATTTGCCGGTATGCATGGTCAACATGCGTACATACATACACAGACAACGTTGATATTTCGCAAATAGGCTAAACGCATTGTTGAACAATGCGGACGCGTAGCAAACTCTGTATCCGACAAATGCAATCATTGCGACGCAATATTATTATATTTCGGGAGCAAATGTTTTGTGATGTTGGATAGTTATCACGTTCATACGTGTTATAATGTAATGGAGCCTATCACGAAATCCATATACAGTGTAAGAATGAAAACTTTTATAAAGCTAATATATGTATATGTAATATTGTTCGCTTTTACGCATTTGATTTGCTATTGAAAGTAATAGCAAAATACATAATTATTTATTTGTTAATATTAAAAACAAAGGAAATATCGTCTGTATTTTTATATATAATTCAATTATAAGTTAAATGTATATAATTATAAATTTTTACACTGGCTGGAAAAAATTCAGTCAGTAAACGAAATTTTTATTCACAACTAACGAAACCGGGCATTGAACGGAAGATCAACGTTAACTATACTTTTTGGCACTATCGTTCGCTATCTATTTCTCGCCGTAGGTTATTTTGCCCCATTTCCAATCTATTCATCGGGCATTGTCGCCGATTGTTCGCGATCACACGATTCAATATCGCGTTCGGTGTCTCTCCGTTAACGACCGTCAAAGTGCACCGGATGCCGTCAATAGTAGACGCGAAAGTGTTAACGGGCGCGTTGCGAAAAAAAGTGAGAAAAAAAAGTGCGAGTATATTGCGATCATCAGTGTAAAATGAAAAAAACGCTCCCGCGCGCATCGGCGGGATGGAAAACGTGGCCGAATCGTTTTTATCTCGACGTACGCGGCTTTAATTTCGCAGTCATTACCGTTATTATTTCTCCGCGTTCGACCAAACAATTTACACGATGAATACGCCCGAGTATACAATAACGTACAGAATTAAAAAAGGGATCGACACATATGGGCAAATATTTCCATACTGACGTTGCTGCACGAGCGCAACATCACCGTCCGAACATTGGCTAATTAAAACTATTTATCCCAAATGTGTATAAAGGTCCGTTTTAAAATCATCATGGAATAAACGCCGATTATTTGCTCCTACGTTATCCGCTTTGGCTTTTCATGTAATAAGCGAATAAAATTATATACAGTTAACAAAACGCCACACATTCCACTACGACGTAGTCTAGGCAAGTGCTTTTAAAACTGAGATTCTATCAAGAAAATCTAACAGCGTCGCGATAAATTTTTTCTTACACTACCAATTTCGTTTTTTCAATTTCGACTCTCTCCAGACTGTCGACGAGCGAGACTTTTTCCTTCGATGATCGTTGAGTGGATGCTCTCTCCGCGGCTTTGTTCGCCGCAACGAAGGCCAGTGATTAAAGGTGATTCCATTTTTCCAGTTCATCCTTTGGACTACCGCCTGAACTCTCATTATTATAAAGTCACTAACGAACCGAGCAAGTGCCCCGCAGATCATCTAATTTCTCTCTTTCCTTTTTTCGCGTCTATTCTTTTCCTTAAATCTCTTCTCCCGTTCCCTTACCGCCTCTTCTGTATTTTATTCCGATTCTCTCGGTTTCCCTATCTGGCAAACGGGCCAAATCGATTCTCTTCACAACTCACAATTACAAACTGAAGATTGAAGCATTTGAGTTACAAAGTAGTGACAACTTTGAAATATCTACTTAAGTAATCATAACATGTAATATTCTGAACTCTGTTTGTTTATGCACCTGTCGCAAACTTTGCTTGCTTATAGCACGTGAACTTGGGTTTCGTTGGCACGGAGGCAAGTGCTATAAATAGCTTCAGAAGTTATAGCACGTTTGGAGTGTACGATTATGGAATGAATTCTTTTTATAATACTTTGACGTGTATTATGCAACAACATTCTTTCTTTTTTTAATTACTGCAGATTGTGATTAATCGAAATTTCGTCATTAAAAATTATTATTTTTCCCTTAATAACTTTTACATTAGCTATTATAATCATTTACTTAGTAAAATAGGGTAATATCATTAGAAAGTAATTATAGCGATAAAAGGATTACAACGAAAATATCTTTTCAAGTAAATTGAAGTAAAAATTTCGAAGGAAAGAGCCTGTGTTCCGGTACTTCAAGGAGTTTTCATACAATTGAGCAGATTCGATAAAGTTACTACCGGTTCGCATCCTTCGCTCGCTTTCCGACGAGTTTGAATCATCGGTTTGAAACGCGGTAGTTCGAGCCATTCATTAGCGGAGAAAACTTTTAATACCCACTTTTATCAATAACATCAATTCATCAGTGCATTACAAAAACGTACTTTAAGATTACGGTTTTTGACGTTTTTATTCTTACATTCTCCTCAGTTGTAAGAACAACGTAATTGACAGATAATACTCATATTAAATGTTACATAAAAAATAATAGCGGAATAATAAATCGATATTGTTGAGAGATATTACTTTATATATATAGTAAAAAAACTACAACACATAATATTGTAAGATGAATCAAATAGCCGGTTATTCTAGCGCAGAAACAAAAGAAAAATAGCTTTCCAAGGGCTTTAGCTCTATTTCAGCGATAATAAGAGTCGTAAGCGTGACAAACTTATTCGCATGGAAACAACGAAGTCTTGAATTCGAAGCTTTCGTAACAGCCAGGAATAATAAAGACTACCCAAGGTAAATGTTTTCACGACGGGTAAGTACGTGCGCACCATGAATATGCAAATCCGCAACAAATTTCCCCTCCTCGCCCCTGCGCCCACGAAACACCTTTTTCTGGTTGCCTGATTAACACCTCGTGAAAGTAAAATCAGCGAATTAGCGATTCCGACTTCCGCCATTACGCCCCTTATCTTCAATTCAATACATTCCATTATAATCGATTAATTTTGTCATTAAAATCCCGTCTGAAGCGACGCTCGTTCTTACTTGGCGGTAGATACCTTGTAGCTGTTTTCGCTCTCTATGGTGTTTTCTATAATAACTTCCGCAACGTTACGAAGCTCTTTAGCCATATCGAAGCAATTTTATCTCTTTCGTATCTTCTTAAGACGATGTGTTTACTTTGAAACTTTTGAACCGCCGTACTCTCCTACGAAGACACTTGTTTTTCGCGTAATCATTCCACGATTTTATGTCTATTTTTTTACTTGATGTCTTTCGTATTTTCTCGAGAAATAATAAACTATTTGAATTCACTGTCGTCTCTCCCCCTCCCGTTTTCCTCACTCTTTTTCTCGCTCTCTCTCTCTCTCTCTCTCTCTCTCTTTGGAATGTAAGCTCCAAGTTTCCGACAACGTTCAGAATAACCGGGTTAAAGTATCTGCGATGCACGAACATTTCGCGTTTAACCTCGTTATATCAGATTTCAAATGAGCAGAGATATTCTCGGACGGATCTTTGCGGCAAAAATGCGCGAAGCGATATTATCAGCGACTGATATTCGCGCTTAGTTCGAAACGTAGAGAGAACTAGCTTCGCCAAGGTTCTCCGGATAAGGCTTTGTAAAAACTTTCAACCCCGCACCGACGTTTCAGCGTGTTTTATCGTCGCTCGACGTTAAAATAAAGTGACCGCGACGCGAAGCTCTCGCCTGCCGCTCTTTCAGCCATCCTCCTTTCTCAACCATCCTCGTCAGTCTATCCGCCATAGTCTCGCTCTTGCTCCGGGCTCCGCGTACACGGTCTGGGATATTGTTTTAGGGATGGCGTTCGAGCATCAACTGAAAATAGACCTGCCGTCGTGACACGCGTGCGTCTCATCCCTCTCTTTGCACCGTCGCCTTCACACCGGTCACCCTCGACGTACCGCTCCCGGCCAATGTCCGTTTCCCTTTCCCTTTCCCTTTTAGTCATCGACGCGAGTGCAACCCTCGCCTTTCGCGGCATTTTATGGCAATACTAAATTTCGATGCGTGCGTGAAATGAAACGATATCAGACCAGTTTCCGCTGGCCACTGATACCGACTGACTATTGTCGTTCAAGTAATCAGTAAACCGCGGTTCGTAAACTAAACGGAGATTATCCATCTCGTTTTCTCGTTAACGTTTTTTTCCTTTTACTGTCGACTGATATTGCATGACTGCGACTGAACACGGACACGCGAGATACTAAAGTAATTGCGATATGATAATAAATTCGGTCAGTTTTTGTTTACGATATGAAGAGAAAAACGAGATATTAAAGGATTAAATTAAGCCAGAACAAGTTAATGCATTCTTCATTATGATTATATTGTCATAGTTTAGAATTCTTTAATGTAAATTTTGCCTGCAGCATAATATCGATCGCTTCGATAACTTTAGCTAGATGAAGAAAAAATATTGTGAAACAATTCTACTTTAATCGCTAACTTCTATATCTGCCTTTATATTAAAACATGATTTTTCATTGATATTATACTGTAATATCTTTTCGATATTAATTATTCAAATTAAGCAATAAAATTAAATTATAATTGTATGATATAAAAATTAAAAATTGTAAAAATTGTAAAGAAGTTAATAGTGTAGTAAATAAAAAATTTCGGTAATTATAATTCCGTTCTTTATAATTTTGAATAATAATAATAATATATTAAATAATGAAAAAAATTTTTTTAATTTGCATTGTGTATCCTATGTTTTTACAAGAATTGATATTAATACAATGCGGTTATTGTATTTCTGTCTTCATATTTCTGACTTCATGAAGTTTCTCCCTTCAGAAAATTTGACCGTGTAGGGACGCCAAGGGTGGCCGCCGGAAGTGACGCCTAACAACGAGGAGGAAGGAACTTCCTCGTTTTCCCGGTCGCTGCAAAACACGACAGAGATTTATTAAATTCCCCCAAGAGACGGAAAAGAGCTGAACGAGGAGCGGCGAGCAAACAATAAATTTAGGTTTAAGAAAACAGGATACGATGGTTGAAGGGGGATGACCGCGGACCGCTTTAATTCGAAGACACCGCCCTCTGCGGATTGTGTTCAGGTTGATTTGTGACTTGAAGACGATGATTTTAAATTACTTGTTATTTTGCCATATCGTCTGGCGCATCGAATTACGAAGAGATCCAGACGGAAATCTCATTGGATATTATCGCCTTCGAAATAATCCTAAAACGAAGTCGTACAATAAAAAATGGAGAATATGTAGAAAAAATGAAATGAATGGTTTTATTGCTAACACGTGATCTTATATCGGATTTTCAAGTATTAATATGCCTATAATAAATACGAAAATTCTGAGTTTCCTATATATTCTATTTTTAATCTTACTGTAATTTGATATTAATATTTTTTCGGTAGATAATTTTTTAAAATATTCATAAATAACTTTCTTTAAAACAGTACGTTTTTAATTGCATTGAGTGATCAATTCTACGAAAAAACATACGATAGCACCAACCGACCGTCCGTTCGAGTATAATCTGATATCAATAATTCAGCAGATAGTTAGAAAAGATTTATATGGCATGAAATGACATGATTTGTAATACACGTAAAAATTATTCGGATACTTTTGAACGAACATGCGTTTGCACGCCGACTTCCGTATGGAATATCATATTTTGCAACAGGAAATGTGACAGAAAACGTATAACATCGATTGCGAACGGCGCAACTCGATGTAACGCGCCATCGCCTTTCGTTGTTGCCGTACATTTCCATTATTGCGCACTTAAACGTGCCGAAACAGAAAATTCGAAAAATTCAATATTATCGTATTGGTGCATTTCGTGCCTATCGGAAATATGAAAAGCATATATCTATGCCGACACGAATTTTATTGTACTACCTGCTGCGCGAGTAAAAATAGTTTGTCGCGAATCACTGCAGTGAAATGTACAGTGTATCGAATTCCAATTACTCAACATGCTGCAAGCGAGTTTTTATCTCTCTCAATGCAAAACTTTACCTTTCACCATTGAAATTCGTATCATGCTTTAAAATTTAATTGCATCTTTATATTGAAATAAATATTTCATATTAAAGTGCAGCCGAGCGCATTGAATGCAATACAATTCATTGATTTATGCATTCACAAATAACTCGTCAAGCCTGATGATCTTATACTTCAAATTAATCACCTGTTTACCATAAATATTATTCTATATTTACATTTTCATATTTATAATAAGCAACACACACTTCATCACTATCATAACTTTGTTAAATATAGCTTAAATAATAGAATCCTTAACAAAATGACTTTTTTTATATTTATATCATCTGATGAATAATTTTATCGTAACGTCTTCATTAATTCCTTTTTTTCTGAATTATTAGATTAAACATTTAAATTTTTTAGATTTTTAATTTCTAAATTCTAATCTGTCGAATGAATTATAATCTGATGTTATTACACAGCGTTACAGGCGTTTTTCGCAAATGCTGACACATCGCCGTGCATTATCACGCCACATTCCTCTTTTCGTAAACGTGGTGCGGCTACCCACTGACAATGCCTGCACGTAGGTGCCGCGCGTGCACGGAAATTCAAGCACGCTCTCTCTTACTATTGCGACGGAGCACCTTTAAGGCAGCGTCTGCAAGCGAATAACGTTCCCGGTGCATCGGTCGCGATAAGGATCGCCAGGGGTTACTGGCGATGGTCCGCTCTAATTAATCAGCGATTCGTTAAAACCGTCTCCACAGGTCGATAACGCTCTACCGGGTTTGCGTTCGCCATCAGAACCCGAAGGACCAGGGACAGGAGGGATGTGGAAGGAGGGCGACAGAGGGTGGGTGGCAAATCAGAGAGGGTGGCTCGGGAGACAGTGGAGGGTGCTGGAAGAGAAGAGAGGGTCTGGCCGGAGGGCGTAGCACGGGTTGCGCCGGGCTATACATTACGAGCTTTAGTAGGGTTTAGCCGTCGCTATATACCGTGTCGCGGTCACCATTCCGGACCACCTATACATACGATAGCGCGCGTGTCGTGCGTAGATACATACACGCGTGAGCACGAGCGCGCATGTAATCCCGCGTGGATTCGACGGTACATGCGTAGGTCAGCGCACGCATGTATATATATATATATATCTACTGCTCGACCTCTAAGTGTGTATCGAGGTGTGCGTAAGCTGTTCGCACGCACGTCGTCGTGTGCGTGCCACATAGCGAGACACAGTGTGCTCAGCTCGGAATATACGGTGTGTGCGAGAAGGCCCGGTTTCGCTCGAGACCATGTAGTCTCCGTGACACTCGACCTCAATGCCCCATGCGATAATGACTATCAGCTCCATCACGCACTTCGGCGGCCGCCTCCGCCAAGATTTTACTCTTTTATCCGACCGTCTTGCGTAGACGCCACTATGCTATATCAAAATTACTTTTTGCTCCTTTAAAATACGTGAATAAAAATAAAGCCAATATTTCTGGAACACCCTCTATGCGATTCGATAAACTGCCTACGTTTGATAATTTTGCAAGCGGGAATTTATAAGCTCCGTGTGCACAAGAATGTCTAATTACAATTATTGCGTGCCGCCTATGCACATTGTAGCTTTTTGTGTGCGTGTAAAAATAGCCGCGTTGCGAATTGCGAATAAGGAGGCGAATGAACGAAAACGTGGGCGATTCACTGCAACGCGTGTTTAGACGTTACATTGGATGGGGACGGTATAAGTACTGATGCGAGTTGCGATGAAAAGTTCCGACCGTGTAGAAAGCAAAGTTAATGCTTCGCGAGTTCGCGGATAAAGAACTTTCCCGCCGGCTTCGAAGTTAACTTCATGACAATTCGATGAGGCGCGTTCGTATTTGCGGAGATGAGGAGATAACTCGATAATTTCCGCGCGACGTATTTACATCATATCCTGCTTTCTGTCTTTACGATCCTTCGTTGTCGAACTAAAACGTATACGATAGTACAATCACACCGCGCGACTCAATACATGTATACACACACGGAAAATATCCGCGCAAAATATCATTATTAGTTTTAGAAGTATCAAAATATTAATATCTGAGATTCGATCTCTGGATTTTTGAATTCAATATCTTTAATAATTTAATTCGAGAGCTTTAGGACACACACACACATACACACACACACACACACACACACACACACACAATATATTCAAAAATATTATGGAATAATCTGATCTTATTTAACGACATAATAATAAATGACCTAAAAGATGCGTTATTCTTCCATAGCAAATATAGAAATTTAAATTCGCAATAAGGACGAATTTGCATTCATGAATAATATAATCAGTATAACAAAAGTTCGATAGAGTAACGTTTTTGTGTTATTTGTCGTATTTAAAAATTTCTATTCAATTAATCACAACTATTTAAAATTAAAAACGGTATGTCCAGATCCAACACTAAAAAAGACCAATGTGCGATGCTTAAAAGCATTCGCCACATTTGACAGTTGGATGTTTCACATAGAAGCGGACTAAAGAGCGAGAGAAAAAAAAACACGCATTTTCATGTATTTAAAATAGCGTTTTGTTCATACAAACAAATATTATCTGAAAAAGTGATGACCACGGTTTGTCATTGTCCTCCGTTCATATCGTTTTCTGCATAATTTGGAATACATGCATTCAAGAAGTCACGTTTGAAGCTCACATATCTCGTCTCACGACAGGTGTTGCTATTCGCGCTTTTAACAAATTAAAGTGAACGGACAAAGAGAGACGTTTCTCCGGAACTAAAAGAGCCGTAGAGAGAGGAAGGGTAAGGGTACGCAGCCAGAAAGAGATGTACGGACGGAGAAGCGCGGAGATGGAGGCGAGCGGATTGGTGCTAGAAGAGAGAGGAAACGCATAAAGAGAAGCGTTGAGACGTCAGGCGTTTTTCGCTTGCACGGCTTCGTAGAACCACCTTGCTATTATACTGATTACATTTTCAAATGCGCCTACTCGGGATGCTCTCCTCTAACTCTTCCTCCCGGCTCTTTCTTCGTCCCCCACCCCTCCTCCCTCGTCTTTCACTGCTCCAGCAACATCTACGATCCGACATGTTCTATCTATTTTTTTGCGTCTCTACGGATTTTATGACACTTTCGTCGCTCTTTCTCCCACGGTGCCATATTTCAAGAAACCCACCCCAGCCCTTTTATCTTTCTCAAACGCGACGTAAGAGCAACTTTCACGCGGAGATGCGGGACGGACGATTCGCAGAGACTCACGACGGCGAAATTTCAGCGAGTTTCCGTCCACTTCCATTTGAGCTTTATGTGCGTATCGGTATAGAGAGTATCTGAATTTCTAAAAAGGCACGGCGGTCGTTGCCGAGACTCGCTCACAATGCACCGGTAAATCACCCTGGCGCAAGACAAAAGGCGGAATTCAACGGGAAAAAGTCGGTCACTGCAGCGACGTACTATGGACGCAAAGGCCTTGGGGGTTCGCTCGACTGATCGATTTCGAATGAATATTTACGACGATCCGTGCACCTACCTCTTTTTGACGCGATTAGCTCTAAGGAAGAGGTGCGAATAACAATAAGTTCGCGTTGCCGTGCTGATAAACTCACCATTTGCATGCGCGGACTTTGTCCTCTCGCGCATACGAGCTTATGGAAATTATGGAAATCATTTGACCGATAATATCACCGTAGTAAATAGCGAGCGACGAAGAAAGTAACGCGTAGCTTAATACAATAGAGAGTTCGCCAAGTTTATCGTGCTACGTACGCCATGCTTTCAGAGATATTCGCGAGCGCGCATCCGGTCCGCGTGATAATGCGACATCAATCATGGCGATAATGAACGTAGAAGGAATCAGCCTGTCTACAAAATACCCCGCCCCAATGGCCGGACAAGAATAAAACTGCCCAGTATTACAAACAAAGAACGTGTAATGCATACATCGGCGTACACCGATTATATTTACATGCCAATAATATCGGCAGCATTCGGTCATCGACCGGCGAGTTAAGTATTTTTAATAGGCAATCCAACGCAAAGACGCTCTCTCGCTCTGGCATTCACTGAACTGTTCGTCAAGTACAATTGATTGCCGCTGTACGGAGAAGTTAATCATAGTCATTGGTCGACTGAATGGTTTCAATCATATTAAGATTAGTTATCCACTCTCGCTAATTCGCGTAATATTGTGTACTATGTAGGTGTGTTTACGAAAAAAGTTTATGTGGAAAATTTATTTGGTTCATTCATCGAATAAAGAAAATAGATGTAATTATGTTGGTCAATTCTCATTTGTTTCCAAATAACATTCAAGCAACAGTTAAAGAACTATATTATTTATATTTATGTGAATAAGAGAATATAATTACAAATTATTTTAATGTTATAATAACGTTAAGAGATGAAAAGGATTACAGACATCCCATAGATTTCCTACTTCCCCAGAGACTTTGGACTTTTCTAAGTATCTTTCTAACGAGATGCGGGACAGCAGGATCAGCAATGCAATTCTAAACGCGCGATGACTGTGCAACGCCGTCCGCAATTTCCTCAGTGCACTGTCCATTACGACTTTCGAGAGACAATGAGACTTTATGGACGATTCCTCCCTCCCCGTTCTTATCCCCTTGTAGTACCCTACGTGACACCAGCCCTAATGGTGTGCCTGGAAGTCGACACACCCTACACCATCAACGTACGCCGACGCGACTTTGCCTTTCTGCTTTATGCAACGCGCACGTTGAGACATGTGTCATTATTTTCGCGCAACTATCTTCCTAGTTACCAACGGCACGTGCGACGTGCCGCTACTCGAACGTGCCGGCGAGATAATACATGTTACATTTGTTTTCGTTAAAACGCTGACAAAACGCTGCTTCCCAACATGGCGACCCTTTAATCTTCATTCGCGCCGTCTCGTTTGGGATAACCTTGTTTTCTCGCGACGACGGCCCTCTCCCTTTTATTGCCACGTGTTGCTCTATCGCGAATGCCCCGATATGATTATCGCTATGATATTATTTCTGTCACAAAGATTCAAAGATGCGCTTGTGCGCGATATGAAATATACGTTATTGAAGTAAAAATGTGTAAACTATAGCTGTCGTTTCGAATTGCAGCAGACGTTAATTTGTCTTAGTGCATATACATACATATATTAATAATTAATTAACTAATTAATATTTTAATGGGCTATCGTGGAATTGTTGTATCTATACAAATACGCCTAGAAAACAAATGGGATGATATTCATTATCGTATGAATGGTAGATTTTTCTCTATTATTTCGACACGTAATAAATATTCATTCGTCTTTATTGCGCCCACGTATTCGATACTGTGCCCGCGATAATATTACCATCGTTAATTATAATTTGATTCAATTTCCTCGTTTATAACAATATCCTCGTTAATCTGCATCATATTTTCACTTTTAATCCCGTATCGAGTACTGTCAACGTTCACGCGTTGCTGATTCTATATTATCGATCGTCGTATAATAATCATGTATAATTGGTAAATTACTTGTTAAGCGACCAGAAAATTATGCCGATCCAATATGAAAATCGAGATCATAAATACTATAACTTGTTACATATTATACGCTTCGGGATTTTCCGGCTTTGGCTGCACGTAAGGGATTAAGTGGCGTTGAAAATTACCATTCATCCCTCCCTCCTACCCCGCCATCAGATTTGCAACTTAAACGAGTTAAATGACAAACTAAAATGTTAATATATACCAACAAGAATAAACATCAATAGCAATCATATTTTATACACCATCATGCCACTTTGACACGTGATGGCGTTCTTTTATCGATTGATAATTATTGTTGGGCCATCATTATGTATCCAATTTATTGCAAAAGTTAACTGCATCACATTATCGACGATATTACTGCCTTCGACGCAACTTGTACAAATTATTGTCATAGTAAGCCAGTTACATGACATGACGTCCTATAATAATTGAGGAAAAATAATTAATCGAATTTTCTGTCTCCTCTTCAGATAAAAATGTTGAAAATATACTTATATTGTATTAGCATATTACTGTGGCGTGACGAAAAATACCTTTTGCCGCGGGGGAATCAATGTTTTTGAAGCACACTGAAGCATTTCGATCTCGTGTAAAATATTACTACATTCTCAATACTTTTTATATATATATGAACGTCAATGTGTACATAAAATAATTCGTGCAAAAAAGCTGGCTTCAGTTATTTTAGTTAATCAATGGTTAAAATTGTTAAAAACATATTTCGTATTATATCAAAAGATTGATTATTTGTTCTATGAAATAGCGTTATCTAGCGTTATCTTGGGAGATAACCGGCATTTCCATTCCAATCCCGACCACTTTCTTTATCAATAATTTCAAGAATCAGAGAATAATCTATAAAAAAAGGTTCGCGTGAGTCCGTAATAACGTGTGTGTGTGTGTGTGTGTGTGTGTCAAACGTGCGTGAAAAGTACTTACAGCGGACTTTCGCTGAAAACCTCGAATAAGAGAGAAAAACGACGCTTTCGTCATCCTTAAAAGACGCTGCAATCAGTCTTTATTTCAAGGCGAGCATTATCGCGTATATCGCGTATGGAACTCACGCGAATGACGGAATAATCTCGGGTGAGCAATTCGTAAGAACTTATCTGCTCGATATTTACGAGCAAGTGAATGCTTTTTTGGAGCGAGCGATCAGTAAGCGGCGCTACGTAGAATCAATACTTTCCTTAATACGTTTTTCGAGATACTTTCCAAATTGTTACAATTATTATTCTAATCACATTTTAAAACAATTTAAATCTTAATCGTTTCTCTAACGAAACGAAATAAATTTGAAATATTTCGCACATCTCTTGCCGTTAGCGTAATATCCGACTTTGATTATTTGCTTATCGTCAAAAGATACATCGTATCGTCGCAAAATCGTCTAAAGTGAACTTGAAAACTGGAAATTGCAATATATCAGTGCCGGTACGGCACCGGGACGCAATTCCAACATATCAATAGCGACAGGGAACGGCGCGCTCTATTCTCCCATCCGTTACACGTTATTCCGTGCGAAAATAGAAATAAAACGATGATATTTTAGCGTAGCGTGAACGCGCGCACGACTCACGTTCATCGCAGTTTCGAAACAATATATCGTCCGCGGATGAAACACGGGGCGAATGCAGGCTTAGCGGGGACTAATTTCTCCTACTTATCGAATCGAAGCACCGCCCGGACAAATTAATCTCCCTGTGCGAGCCTCACATTCCAGTATGCAAGTGCACCGAGGCTCAATTCCCACCTACATGCCTGTCTCGATGACCGAAATGACAATGGCACGATATCCATCTCTCTAACAGTGAATCGCATCCGACGTGCAATTCGAAGCACCTCTTTCTCGCTCGGTGCAGCGACTGTCCACAAACGCTGGGCGTGGTGGGGAGACATGCAGCGCGCCCCGAAAGGCACGCGACCGATCGCAGGGGCAGGTATAAGGACTTGTTAGACGAGAGAAAAGAGAGAGGAGGGGGAAAAGAAAAAAAAATAGAATGGAATAGAGAACCCAGTAGCACGCGTAGCGATTATTAGTAACTTTCCTCGCATCCCCGAACACCCACCTGGCTGGTACATCTACGGTCCTCTATGCCTATCGGTCGTACGGTTGCCTCTACCATTGCACACGAGCACTGCACGACACTCTTAAATCACCATCATCTTCGCCACTGATCTCTCCCCGCTGGAAACCAATCTCTCCTCCCAAGCCAGTCAGCTCCAAGCTGGACCAATCAGCGAGCGGTGCGGTACAGCGATCGGTCGGTCGTATGGTCACAAGGAAACACCGCAGTACCGGTACCGCATTCGCGGATTCAGGTGGAGCGAGAGCTTGCTCCGAACTGGAGGGCACTACACTATTGTTTGTTAGCACCGCTGATCCGCTGTCGATATCGTTCGCATTCCTTCCGGAAGCTCTTGGGCGACGACTTGGAACTCAGGGTGGAACGACCTAGCACGCGGGCTCGAGCAGAGTTCGGAAAGTAGAGGTGGCAGAGTTTGTCGACCGAGTCCACCCGGCTGCACCCACCTCGGGACGCGAGGGCGCAGATCGTGTTATACGCGACACGGACAAACCTACGGTGACACTAAGGACGCGCGAGATCGACGTTCGCGGTTCCGGGGCTGGCAGTGCACTGACTCCGGCCTCCTCGTTCGACCCGACAATCCGCGGCTCTGACTCCCACGCGGCGCATGCGTAGCTCAACATGGCTACGTTGCGCCGTCGTCGTCGCCGTCGCCGTCGCCGATGTCGTCGTCGTCGTCGTCGTCGTCGTCGTTGTCGTCGTTGTCGTCGTCGTCGTCGTCGTCGTCGTCGTCGTCATCGTCGT
>VBVR01000814.1:0-40237 GCA_011638315.1 Tetramorium parvispinum | reverse complement strand
AGCTATATCCACACAAACTTGCATAAGTGCATAAGCATATGCATAAAAAAATGGATTGGTCTATTTTCCTTATGCACAAGTTTATGAACCAATCAGTTTTCTTATGCATATGTTTATGCGTTATGCAAATTTGTCTGGATTGACCCTAAGAGTGGATTTGTTTTTGATATTGTTATTGGATGAAGGTGCACTATGTATTTATTACAATGTCTTATTAGTCCGTCTTCAAAAGACGCTTAACAAAGAAAAGAATGTTTTACTTTATGTTAATGAATCAGGGACGAAGATTTAAAGAAGAAACTTTTCCGCTTAGCCTTGCTCACCTCGGATTCCAAAGTATGTATCTTCATTTTGTATTCGGCGATCTCCCTCTCGTGCAACTCCCTCTCTTCTTGTTTCTCCTGTTCCGCTCGGTCCCTTTGCTCGCGTAATTGTGCCATTTGCTTCTCCTTATCCCCAATCGCTTCTTCGAGACTGCTAAGTGCGCCTTCGCTGCTGCAATGATGCGCCTGCATGGCCGTCAGCCTCGCTCTAGCCATATCGACCTGATTGTCTTTTTCCTTCAGCAGGTCCTCTAGATTCTCGATCTGAAGTCAACAGTAGACTCAGCCATAAATTCAGAAGGCGAGCGTTATAGCTCATTCATCAATCAATTTGTTAGTTAGTTAATTTATACAAATAAACAAGATAATTAACTTTATCTCCGTAAAACAATATCTTACTCTATTTAATAATTCAAGAGATTTCATTTTCTTCTTTTAACTCGGCCTTGAAATAAATATAATTACTTATAAACTTTCGATGTTATGGAAAATTTTACTTTAAATGTTAAATGTTAGTACAGTTTACTGAAATATTACATGTTTTGTAGAAAGATGGAGGAAGAGGAGGATATGGAAAGATAAATTAACACACATTGAGATTAAGCTACATTTAGGAAATTAAATTCAGAATGATCTTCATGCGATCTTCACGCAAATCATAAATTCGGCGTGTTCGCGGTCATATATAGTATCGTTACGTAGTCCCACGAGATATCAATATGGAATTGTTAATTAACGTAAATTCACGTGATCACCTACCTGCCAACGCACTTTCGTCGATCTTCTTTTACTCACATAATCATACTCATTGTCAGACATCATCGTCACGACAGGCACGCTAATGTAAAAATAAATATGGTGCTTGTGTGTGTCAAAGCAAATAATAGACTCTATAAGTAGCATAACATAACGTAACGTAAATATGATGCTTAATAATAGCACGGATGATATATTCAAATAAATTAAATTCCATATAGGAATTAACATAAATTATGTATGCAGAAACATAATATAATATTACGTAGATTAAACGAAAGCGTACGACAATAAGATAATCTATTTATAATATAATTAAGCAAATAATAATAGAAGGAATTAAGGATGGAAGGAAATTGCGATATTTCGTATTCGTAATAAATTAACATCGTCTCGTGCTCATAATATAGACATAATCAACGTAAAATAATAAAGTAATTAACAACGTTAACTTTGTATTCACATAGGAATATAAGCGCACTTACCCCAATTACAGAAATGATAGACAAAAATAATGCAAATTTACAAAGCTGAGATGAATTTACCTTCTTGTTTCTCTACGATGGAAAATAAGGTAGAGATATAATATAATCTTATAAACGACACTTCATCGTCTGCGGAACGCAACGTAAAGGGGAATGTGAATTAACGAGAACGTAGGGTGTGACGGAAAACGCTGCGGGCGAAAACACAGTGCAACTCAACGTAACGTCTTTCGCAAACTGCATTTGTGTCCGCGACTACTGTACATCGACTGGCAAACGCAAAAACATTGCAAGAAACGTCATACAAAGGCGAGTGTGTGCGCACACACATACATCCACACATACATCCACACACACACTCACACGCACACACACATGTCGTATGTCGTTCTAATCGACGGCCAAACCACTGACACTCATGCGCATTCTCCCTTTCTCGCGTTGTAACATCACGGGGGATGCACTGACACGTCGAGTGCATCGCACATGTCGGTATCGCCTCGCTCTTTTTCAGCCGCTGCGACAATTAGTCGGTACTTTGCGTGAGTAGACGAGAGCGCGCCTCTAATCCTACATGATCTCGCAGCTGTCCTGTCGAACGTGAGGAGGATAGGGAAGACCTTTGTCGTGTTCACGAAGCTGATGAAGCGGTAATCAAAGGCGAAGACACCGTCAAAGCACGCTTAAAATCACCGTCGCGGACAAAGAGCCGAGAGATAACTGCAGCGCATTTTTATCACGGTGTTTTATCGCTGTTGTTTTTTTTTTATAGGAGAATCTTACAAAAATTACAGACCTCGGAGGATAACTCGAATTGTAAAATTAGATAATGTATATAATTCCGTATGCTCTCTTTTCATTGTTTTCTTCTCGCGCGCGATATACGATTCCCTCTCGCTTTACGTTATATTCAGATTGTTTCCAATTAAATAATATGGCAAATACGTTATGTTTAAATTGGCACTCCGGCGCCGTCGAGCAACGTGAAAAATGTATTTTATGACGGGACAGTCGTTGAATTCTCGTCTAAAGATTTTACGGCCGCCACACGTGCGATCGATACCGATAGTTTTACGTTTCGCAGTGTCAGCACGTACGTCACCCCTCGCGGGATCAGCTCCCGGAATTTTCTCAAAGAGCCGATTGCAATTCACGAGGCGATTGATTGAATTTCGTACTCGTACTCATGCGCATTCCATTCTTCCGTGTGTGTGGGAAGCGGGTTGTATTATTCAACCCTCCTGCTGATTCAACCCTTCCCACATTATTATCATACATTAAAATAAATATCGCTCTGTCAATACAAAGTATCAATATGCTTAATAACTATTTGTTATATTTAGATATACATTATTTATCTATCTATTATATTCTTTTAATTTCATGTTAAAATAAAAGTATTCATCAACAATATATATTATAATGTGCGATCATATTTGTGAATGTTGCAATTGTTTTTTCTAAAGAAGGATTTATAATTTTTAAAAATAATTTTCAAAACGTACGAAAGTTTTTTTAGTTTATTTCTCGCCATTTTTTGCACTGATTTTACTTTGCATGCGAGAATCAGGCAATAAAAATATCTTATTATGCAAGGGCACGTTGTAAGCATAATAAGGCTTCTATAATTTCAAGGGAAATATAAAAAAAAGATATACGACAACGAAAAGCTTCTCTTCGTCGTCCTGCAACATTCTTCTTTAAAATGACGATTAATTTCATCAAAACAATCTGTCCTCCATACTAACACAAATATTTTTCTAGGCGCTAACTGACTTTGTGCGATAAGAGAAAACATTTTGCCGGACTCGTCCCCCTTTGCATTTGCATCTCTCCTTAAATGGAGGACTAAGCGCGCGCGATAAGGAAATTCATTTCGCGGAAGTTATCTGCTTCAAACCGGCAATCTTCTCGCATAATACTCGTTCGGAGTTATGAATCGCAATGAGATGATTCTTCGCACGAAATACGACAGTCGACGAATGCAAAAACGTTGCGAGCACGAGTCCGTGAGAAAAAAAAATGATGAAAATATGGAAATTAGATGGAAATAGTTGAGAATGAATGATGGAGCGAAAGTGAATGACGCCCTTTGCCGACTGCTTTTCAAGGAAGGAAATTTCACGGTGAGGAAGCTAAAAGTGAAGTAAGTAAGAAAAAGGACTCACTTTGCGCTGCAAAACGTTGATCTTGCGATCCTTGATGTCCATATGATCCTTGATCTCGGTCAGCTCGGTGTTCATACGATTGCGCTCTTGCTGCGCCTGCATTGCCGCCTGCGTTTTCTTCTCGATCATCCGGTTCTTCTCCTCAAGCCGCTGTCGCATCTCCTCGACCTGCACATTTCGTAGCGGGGTGAAAAGGAGACGTCGCCGAGGACCGGTTCGACGAAAGAAGCCTCCAGGCGAGTCCAAATTCAGAAATTTAGCGCGCAATATGTACTACGTATGTACACGCGACGGAACGCGGCGCGACATTAGAAAGACAGGAAGAAGAGAATAGAAGCTCGACCTAGTTTTCGCTACAATTTAGCTTTTCCCTTATCGTCCGTAGGATTGAGCGGAAACACGAGATTTACCGTAGCTTTAACTTGACTCCCGAGCCATCGGACCGATTTATCAAAGCAGCTGTGATGGGCAGCGTGACAGCAGTCACGCGTCGTCGATTACTTGACTCATTACTTACCTCGAGAAACTCTTTCTCGAGGAGCTTTTTTAAAGATTTAAGGAACCGTATTTTCTTTTCTTTTTGCGGAGCTCGACTTGAAAAGTTAATTTAAAGAAATGTCAACGGCATGATATAAAAAAACAATTCCGAACAAAAACAGGTTTTCTATTTTTCTTCATTAATTATTTCTTAATTTTTGTCAATTTTTAACTAATTGTAGTGTTAAAAATATGAAATAAAATTTCGAGATTTTCGAAGATTTTGTTTTCTCTCTTAATAGTTTTAAGCATCTTACAGCCAGAAAACTATATCTTGTAAGACGCTGCAACATCGAAAATCAAGAATTTACTTTACGAATTGAAAGCAGGAATAAGTTTAGATTGGAGCAAAGTTTGCATCAAGGATTTCTCTCGCGTCAATGATCGTTTTAGAATTCATGGGGTTTGCGTGAGTTGGGTCAACATTTCAGATCACCTCGTTCAAATTCGATTTCGCAGCTTTGTCCCAGTTTTACTCAAAGTTAGACTTTCCAAGAAATTTTTCAGATCTCCGGGCTTGTTCGGATATTTAAAGGTATTAAGGGGATACGAAAAAGCTGGAAAAATTAAACCGGTCAATGATTTTTTTCATTTAAGATAATGATCCTTCGGGCAAGTTTTCAAATAACAGCATTAGTATAGTTACGAAACTTTATTGCAACCGCATACTAGAGAATGTATTCGATAAATATCCGAATTTGAGAGATGCGGTCAGAAATTTCGTATCGATTTCAAGTCTCGGCTGTGTTCTAGTTTCGCATCGATGTGAATAACAAAACCACTGATAAACTTGTTTACCGAAAACATACTTGGCAGATTCCTGTCCTTGTACATTCCCATACATTTCAAAACTTTCATAGTATTGAGAAACTTTTTGCCTTTGACAGCAATAAAAAATGATTAACGAAGTAATAACAAATTGATTTCTGAATTCAAATTTCTAGGGGCAAAAAATCTCAATTAAACTATAATAGCGTAATTGAACATACATATTATTTCCTATAATTAAAAGAAAATTATTTTCTTAATAAGACTTCCATTATTTAAACATATTTTCGAATCCTTTTCACAATTTTACAATAAATCACAAAATGTAACTATATGAAAATTAATTTCTTCGTAACTTTATGATTTTATATTTTTTAAATAAATCGGAATAAAAATTAATACATAATTTTATGACATTTTTTAAATAAATCGGAAGAAGATCAAAACTACTCACATCGGCCTGCAGCATATTATAATGTTCCTCCTTGGCGCAGAGAGACTCCTTGAGCACGGCAATGTGCCTCTGATAATCCTGATGTTGCTCCTCGAGTGTCTTCATCTTTGCCGACATCGCCAGCAGCTCTTGGTCCCGTCGCTGTACCTCCGTCCGGAGCTCGTCCAGCTGCGAAAAGATTCGTCGTCCAGGCGAGGATCAGTCCCTGCGCTCCGTCCGTGTCGGCGACGATGACGACGACAACAACAGACGATGTAACGACAATAACGACGAGCAACGGAGGTATTGAAACCTCCTGTCGGCTCTTCGCCATGACCGAGTACGACGACGATGATAACGATATGATGAAGACTCGGCAAAGATGTGCGCAGAAATGTCTTTTTTTTTCACGCGAAACTGTGGCTGTAGACTTATATGGATTCTAATTTAATCGACGATAATGAAAGCGACAACTTTCAAATGTAAATGTATCGGAAACTATCGAGAAGTCTGTCGGAAACTGTCAAAGCGATCATAGTTTATGAAATTGATAATGATTAGAAATTAAGTATTTAATTCCTATTTATTAAGTTCTTTGTCTTTTCGAAAATTAACTAAAAAAAATTACAAATTAAATTCTTGAACTAAAAAAACAGAATATCTTCCGATATACTACGATAGTCTTAAAAAAGATAATCTTTTACGCTCTTGTATAACACACTTTGCGCGCCTGCATCGTGCCGCATATCTTTAATTATTCCTGATCCAAATTGCGCGCGAAATTGGTTTCCGAGCGAACAGCCTTGCGGGATATAACCACGGAGTTACTTAATTGCCGTTGGACTTTGACACAAGCCCCTCAGAAAGATCGAGATTACTTTAATTAAAATTACGTCGACGGAGCGCGAATGGATCGACCAAAAGGTTTCCATGTCGAGGATTAAAAATCAAATCGCAGTGTCGTTCCGCTCCAATTCTCCCGTTATTTTTAGTTCATTTATGCGCTTTTCTTAATATCTGAGCGGATTAACGAAGAAGGCTGATATTTGAGCTATTACAATTATGACTTAACTACAAGGCAAACAAGAACTTATGTGTGCGAGCCAGTTTCGGTCGAATCTAAATTTCAGAATTAATATCTTGAATTTTGAGCTCATTTATTTAGAAATTTATTAGAATTTTTTAATTTTACAGCACCGTTAATTGCCGTGTTAATCGCGGTTAACTAACTTGCCTCTCTATCTACAACAGCTAAGACTAATCTAAAGAGAGATGAGATCTCGGGCTGAGTTAGTTAAGCCGTCGAGATTGATCGACTCCACTGACCGAACTGGCTGCCTCGATCATACATGAATCTTTTTTTAGCGTTATTGTGAGAATTATTGAGATAATCTAAATAATTAAAAAAAAATCGAGGAAGAAAGAAACGTCGTCGTCGTACTCGGATAGGATTTGCACGAAGCATGCAGCGTAATCGAGGCCAGCAGTACGAAATTACAAACAGTGTTTCTTTACGAAGGGTGTGTAAAAAAAATGCACATATATATGTATTTATTTATACGTGTGGATTAATGCACCTTCGTATATAAGTAAATATATATATGCACACACGTGTACGCACACAGCGAAGTGTGGTGGAGACATACGACACAGAGAGAGAGGCGTAACCTCACGCGCACGCATGGGGGGAGGGTGGAAGACGTATTCGGAAACTGTCACGTCGATACGTCTCTTTTAATTTCGTGTACGTACCTACGCTCGTCTACTCTGGTGTTGCCGGCAGGCCGCGTGAGGAGGATCGTCGCGACATGTCACCAGAACGCGAGATCTCGCGACGATCTCAAAGCAGAGTCGTGATTAACGCAACACAACTACTACTAGCTAATCACTACGTACGTAAACGTCACTACGTAACGCGATGAGAGCGAGACCGCGATTCCACGAGGTCCTCCCTGGGAATTGCATAGCTTTAAAGTTTTGACTTCGAGCTAAAGAAACTGTTATAGTTAAATAGAGAATAATTAATGCCTAACAAGGTTAAATTTTCTTATTTAAATTTTAATGTAAGTTTGCTTTGTAACAATGTCTCTTCGGATTTTTATTTTTGCAATAAATAATATTACTATAACTGTTACTAATATTACTAGTTTCTTAGTATATGCTCCAATTTTTCAGCTTAATATCTTATACATAATTTTGGAATGCAATAATTTCTTCATTTTGCATGAGAACGATTTTAAGCATGAAAAAGTATCTCAAATTTCAGAATGATCTGATGAATTTGCACATAGCAAGGAAAGAGGACCTCCGTCATGCGTCTCATCTAGACACCAGACGAGAAACAAGCGGATCGGATATTGTATTTCCTTTTTCAAACGCAAAGATGTTCGTGAAATCTGCATCTGCATTTGAGGGAGGAAATTCAAGACGCAAACTCGCTCCCGTCCGCTGTCGGCTATCGATTTAATCGACAGCGGTTATCGCAGCATCCGCGGCGGCGGCAATATCGCCCCGCCGTCGATCGTCAAAGTCATCGACGAAGTGACGGAGGGCGCGCATTCCGTCGCTCCGACGACGAATGATGTCTACGATGATCATCTACGGTGTCATCTAGGTCGCACACACGCACGCACACGCACACGACGATACGGCCGAATGATGGGATGGAGATGAACGAAAGTCCTTCGTTCCTTTCGCTCTTCCGACCGATATATGGGATGGATGAATTTGACTGACAAATCTGGGAGAATGACGGTCTTTCTCTACAAAATCATTGACTAGAGACCGGTGTGTAGGTTTCTTTTTCCTTTTTACATGAAAGATGCGTGAAATGATGATTGCGAGACAGTCGGTCAACGATTCACGCCAGTAGGAAGATAGAGTTTGAGAAAGAGACAGAGACAGAAAGACAGTAACAAGTACAGTGGCTACGGTATACATCGAAACACTCCGTTACGTAATACGGTAATTATGTAGATGGAAACGGAGAGGGAAGGATGATGGTGGTGGTGATGATGATGGTGGCTCGGAAGAGCTTCTTGGGCGGGTGAAGAATTTCCTTACCTCCTCAGAAAGCTAGAATATTGGGGCACCACGTTTAATAATGCTTCGCTCACCACGAAGGCCGTCCAACTCCGCCGTCCCTCTTCCGAACGAAACGTCCGCCCGTTTTATGTCCTTATATCTTAGATGTCCCGGAATCTACGACCTTAATTATAATGACAGACTCCTCGGCGAATTCGGAGTCAATTTTTCATCCGGGAAAAAATTTCAGAGTAAGTATATATACTTCATTACAGTTCTTTAATATTTATCAGATAATTAAATATCCAATTATAGTACTGAGACAATTAAATTCATTTTAATTTAAATGGGCAACGAGTTTTTATTACATAAAGTTCGTAAATTTATTTCCAGAAAAATCTTTAACTTTTTTTTAATATTAATATGATTCATTCTGGTTAAAGAAAAATCTGCCTCGAATTGGTCGAGTCTATTGTTAAAATTAAGATCGGAGGTTTTAGGACATGCCCATATTACAAATTAACACAGCCGCGACTTAATTAACAATAGACTGGTAAGCTAATCCATGTTTTATCTTAGTTCACTTCATAACTCTATGTATAATTACTTGAGAAGCGTTGGCAATAAGAGAATATAGTTTAAAATTGTAACATTTACTATCAATTTATCTGATTGTCAGAAGAGTTCTGCGGAATTGGGGACTGCCATCCATTGCTGACTTATCGCTAACTTAGTTCTATCTTAAGTATTAGTTATACCTTAAGCTCTATCGGGCAAGAGGTAACATTTATTTTATCTACGAATCAATCGATTAAACTCCGTATTTTGCTTCTCATGTCATTTATATTTGATAATGATAAAAATAGACTTGCATCAGTAAAGCGTGTAATATTAATTTACGTCAATTTCATTGTCAATTAACGTCCCTCAATTATCGATGCATGAAGTAAAAGAAGATTGTTGACTACCACGGGAACTGTTTAACATTTAAGCATACTAAATTTAGGAGTCGTAAATAATAATGTGAATTTTATCAATAATGATTTTGTTTGCATAAATAATTTCTTATCTTAATTTTATATTACTGTTAAATGTTGTTGCATTTCTTCAATAATCAATCAAAACTACGTGCATTCTTTTATCACATTAGATTTTAGACTTATCGGATTAAAAAAATACTATAGCCGTAAAAATGGCTAAAAATAAAAAATACTTTCTTTTGACCAGAGAAATCTTTCTGACAACGCAAAAAGATTCGTAGATAAACTAAATGATCCTCCCCTCCGTCTCTCTCGTAGACGAAATGCCGAATTAGCTCTCCCGATAGGTAATCCGACGTTCGTGGACCTTCGCGGACGATGATCGTCATCCCGACGTCCACGTATGTCTTATTCGCCGAACGGGACGAACGGAGCTAGATGACAGATGCAAACTCTCTGCGCGCGCGTGCAGCATGCATATAGCGCCTCGAGTGCGAGGCCGGCGGGGTGTCAAAGGGGTTCGGTAATAAGAGGGGCGGCATGCGTCTCTCTAATTGCGACACCAAGGTCTCTACGAACAGGGGAGGGGGGGTGATAAAGAAATTAAAGAGATAACGCAAGAGGGGGAATTACGAAACAATGACGGCGGGCAATTTCGTATACTTGCCGATGGCGAGCGCGAGGCGAGTCGCGCGTTTCACCGCGCGATCGACCTCGCGTTAGAACGGCACGCTCTCTCGGCTCGGCCACCTTATCTAATCCTCGCGTAATCAACGACGATTCTCGATGATCGAAACGATCACGACACCGCGAGCGAACAGATGAGACGGGAAGTCGATGATGACGCGCGATCTCGCCGGGAGAGCTTAAGACGATCGTTCGACGACGATAAAAGCGATGCTGGACGAGCTTGCGGCAGCTTCTCGCGACTAGTCCTCCCTTAATCGACGATATCAGCGAGAAACTTCTTTTTTAATCGATTACGATTTTGCTCGAAGAATCTCTTAAAGTAATTTACCGATCGAGATTAAAAAGATCAAGTCCCATAAATCTACGATTCCTCGATTAAGAAGAAGACAATGTCGCGGAGGAGTCTTGACGAGCAGCTCGCCGCAGCGTCGATGATGAGAATGACGACGATGACGACATGAACGATAATGAAACGGCTGCTCTGCGATGATGTACACTACAACCACGTAAACTCCTAACGACGCATGCAACATGCTGGACCTAAGTTCCCATGCGAGTTGCACGACTCGAAGAAAGACAATGATGATCATCGTGAGAGCTACCGAACGATCTATCTTGTGCGATGATTTTCACGCGTACGTTCATACGCCTACTGTCAACTAATGCGTGATTCGATGATTGTGAAGAGATGAGCACGAGCCCGATGAACAGAGAGAATGATTTCGTGGCGACTCGAAGATTCACATTCGATCTAGTGACACGACGAGCGCGAAGCTGATGAAATTATTGATGACTGTGTAATTTCACACGGTAAAATTGACTGTCGTAGTCGAGAACTATAGCTGCGATTATTCCATTTTGTGATATGAAGATGAGGCAAAGAATGCGTGGCACAATAATTATGACACTTGATTATCGATTGTTTTCGTGTCGCGTGGCAAGTGAATCGATGCATGTCGATCGATGTGAAATAGTGCACTTTTTTTGATGGAATAGGAAATTTATTGAGCGAAGAAAGGGCAGAGCGAAGGACGTAAGGGAAGAATATTCATGGATGTTGTGAGCTGCTGGAAAATATAGGAATGTAATTTTCTTTCTTTCTCTCTTTTCATTTTTTTTTGTCACGATTATATGATCTAGATAAAGTAATTATCTTCGTCGTCAATGTTGTAGTTCTAATTGGGTATAAAAAAAATTAATATAATTTGTATGTCCGATAATTTCATCGATATGATTTGATCGTCTGAAGATGCGATGTCATTAAAATGAAAAGATAAACTTGCGACGAAAATGATTTACCAATATTCGACTCGTATGTTGAGATTTTTGCGTTTGGAATGCAAAATGCAGTCGTCTCATCCGCGAGAAGTCAACCTGCGCAAACAAATTTACATCCACCATTTAACTGTTTTATAGGTTTAACTTAATTTTCTTCGTCCCCTCAAGACGAATGTAAGCAAAGAAAAATGCTCTTGGAGCGCAAAAGCATTTGCCATAATCCCATCTCTAAACTGCAAATCTTGAAATTATCATGTTGCTAGCAAAGCCATAAGATGAAGATTACATAATTCCGATTAAAATTATATTCTGAAATAAATATGTATAAAATAAAAGTACACATATAATACTTTTAAATGACGCAAATCTCTTTAGAAAAAAATGCCGTTAAATGCCGAAAGGTGTAATGTAAATGTAATACCAATTATAGTATGTTATATTTAATATTATGTTATATTAAAATTTTGTAACTAAAGTCGATTTAGAATGAAACGAGCTGCGATGGATGGGTCGTTGCAATGTCGGCCAAACGAAAAGTAAAGAAAAAGAACGAAAAAAGGCCAATGATCTCTCTTCTCTTCTGTGTGAGATCTATTGATCCGGTGGATCCTTGTATTGTCCGCCAGGATGTCGATTCTGCTGAGGATTAAGAGGGATCAGCTCCGCGGCACCGCGGAAACGGAGAGGTTGGCAAAAACGCGCGGAAAACAAACTCTCCTCCTTACATTTTTTTCTTCATCATATTATTATTATCATCATCATCAGCAGCAGCAGCAGTATGGTTATAACAGATTTCATTATTACTTATAATGCCGGTTTCTCATTATCGCGAAAAACGTGTCTCGCCCGTATCCCGCATCTAGCGGGCGCAGTCCGAAGAGGATCGTTTCTTTAAGCTTTAGAGATAAGGCTGACCTTGCGAACGTGTGAAATCCAGGACGTTCGTCTTTCGCACGAATGAGATTTGCGGAACGTCGTCGAGGCACCGGGGAAGCGTCCGGGTTGTCGGAGTGGGACGCTCTCGGGTTCCCGTCTCTCCGGATCCCAACCCGCGGTTCCATCGTCGCGGCTCGTTACGTTAGGGTAGGTTCGGAGGGGGATGAGGAACGAATCAGTCAGGGCTATACCCAAGCTCGATCGTTGTAAATGCATTTCGCGATAAACGCATCGCTACAATTCGAATCCAATCAATTGCGTTAATTGACCGACGTCCGGGTGTTCTCATCCTCGCGCGGGCGCGTGACGATTGTTGCGTGTCGGATCCTCGCGTTATACTCAAACGCATCGCGACACGACGCCTTAAGATCTAAAATACGCAGATAGTAGAAAAATAAGGATTGTCACAACCTTGGAACAACGCGCGCACGGCCTCGGCGGCGCCCTCATGGCCGCTTTCGGCGAGCGGAAGGATCGCTGGGAACATTTTAAGCGTCATATGTTCGGAACAGAACGGAAACCTCTCGACAATCACCTGTGCTAGAAACCCTCGACTCGAGTGGTGCATTATTCAGTTACGGTTAAGCCGGGTATAGCCCGTAACACGCGATTTACCCGGTCGTGTCGGAAGAAGAAGAAAAGGCTAAGTGGAAAACAGGGTGTAGGATTAAATCGCTGTGAGCTATGAAAATATTATTTTCGGCGGAAGCTTCAGGCGTTACACTTCTTTTTTTTTTCTTTTTCCTCACCTACCACACGCATCGTACACGCATATGCATCTTCTCACGTATATACGCATGTGAATACATAATCTTCACATACGTATATAGGTATCTACAGATGCACGTGCATGTATATAAGTTTATATATATATTTATATGTAACAGATCTCTCTGCGTGTCGAATAATTTTTCTCTCTTTTTGGTAATCTCTTCTTCCATCTTCGATCTCTCGCCGCGTGTTCACAAACAACATCACATTCATATAATAGACATTTTAGGATTCAACAAACGTTCTCGTAAATTCGCGATCTAAGGCCTAAGAATTTTTAGGAGTACGCATGGTTTTTGTAACCGCGCCGTAATAGAAGCTACCGAAATATACACGACTTTCTCGTTAACTTTCTTACCGCGGGATCCGGAATCCTCGCGTACCGAGTCTCCCTCTTGCCCCGCATCTCTTCAACGATGCTTCTCTGTACATCACTGGTATTTGATAAATGTTTTTGGATAATCGGAACAGTCGGTTTTCCAAATATTTAGGTACATTCAAAAAATATCCAATATATCTGTTATTCTTATCGAATATTCCCGATACAATATCTAAATTTCCGGATGTTTATTATAAGGTGACTGCTATGTCACTGTGTGAAAAAAAAATTATAAGTAATTTGTACGTTATTCTATATTATTTTCGTAAGAAAAATAATTTTCAAAAGTGTACAATGTACATTTTTATTAACCGAATTATGTAACTTCTTAATTTTTTTTAGATTAGATTTTAGACAAAAATGTCTCTTTAGCGCTATTTGAATTATTAGTAACAGTTTTATAACGTTTCATATTCAAGAAAGCAAAGAAATCTGAATATCGCTCGACACCTTAATATCCAAGAACATGTCTGGCTACATCTGTCCTATTCCACTTTCTCCGCGATGCGCGTCGCGGGAACAGGTAGCCTTCCTCTTTCTTACTCTCTGGAGGGCTATTACTGAAAGTTAGCGGAAGATCAGAGATCGTCCGAAGGTTCATCACGCTATAAACACAGAGGGATTCTTCGAACGACGTATGAACATCTGTGCATCTGCAGGGTGTAACCTGGGAATTCCTCGCGTTGGAAATGAATCGCGTGTTGCGCGGTCTCGAAACAGTACTCGTCGTGGAAAAACTTCGCTTCGAAGAAGTGAAAACTTCGGACCTAACACGCACGCACGTGTTTATCGGATTGCATCTGTTCCTTCGGCGAAGCTATTTGAACTTTCGTGAATTTCTTATGTTTAATAGCTGTTTAGCTGGCTAACAGATTTATCGTGCTACCGTGAAATATCTACGTCAATATTGTGCGTACAAGCGGGTTTTATTGACAGATATGTTGGGCTGAGCTGTTTACTTCTCGGAACTTCGAAAATCTTGCGACTTAAAGTCTTTGTAAATTATGAATACATCTTTTATGTAGAATTGATGCGATATACCTATATATATGTGTGTGTGTGTGTATAACTTTGATTTTAAGATTCCGTTTAAAGACACGTGTCATACTTTAGCTGATAACCTTTAAATATTAAAACTTTTAATTATTAAGGATTCTTATCATTAAAAATTCCGCATCGAGAACCTGTTTCGTCCATGAAACGCGCATCTTTCCATCGCGAGGCGTCTCACGTAACGCTCTGCACTCACACGTCTATCACCTGGAATTCACCCTGTATATACCTACGACATCTAAATACATCGAATCAAAAAATAGAGAACTCTGCGTTTCAGGATGTCGCGTGACGAGAAAAAAGATGTCGGAGTGGTAAAGAAAAGCAGGTACGCGTTAAAGTGTTGTATGGATGGTGCACGCGTGCGGTCGACGAGAGTCGGTGAGAAGTAAAACGACCTCGGTCCGTTTTGCGGGTCGACACTACGGGGCACACTTACGGCGACATCGCTTATACGATTTATTTTACGTTACTCTAAATCCACGTTAAATGACTCCTAGAATTCCTTCAGGAAGGAAGACGGGAAAGTTAGTAACGGCGGTTGATAACAGCTAGGCCGATCGCTCGCGACGAGACATTTTCGCCCGCCTAGATAATAACTTGCTCTCGTGTCGGGCGAAACGCAATTTGCAAAGTTCGAATCCGAAGTTTGCAAGTTTCGCTCGTTCAAATTAACGCGTGCATAGACGTCTTTCGAGCTCGTCCACTCGTACTCGCAAGAGCGATACACACTAAGGAGCAATACACTACCTTGTTCAGGGAAACGTTCGTGCGACAAAATCTGTCTAAGTGATCTCTATTTACGGCTAAAGGTTCTATTTCCCACTAAACGTTCGCGCCGTCGTTTCACATATTCTACAAATTTGGATAGTGCGTGCAAGTGAATTCGGTATTGAATTCAGTCTCGAAATTAATATAATTTGTTCTATTATCGATTTCACAAAAAACGTTTTTTTTTCTTATCGCTTTCAAATCGCTGTCTTTGTTTTAATATTTTGTATTATCAAACGACTTAATCGTCGTTTTCTCTGATTTTCATCATTGATTTACTTTTTTCCTTATAGAATTTATTTGTTTTTTTTCACATCATACTTATGATTCACATAGGAAGACAAATTTATAAGAAAATCAGAAAAATGGTACTGTTCCTAGTATTTCTTTTCAAAGACATTCTTTAAATTAATCGTATTATTTTAAGGTGAATTATTTCGTTAAACTGTACTATTTTTAATAAAACTAAACAATAAAATCTGCAAGGTCAACAACAAAGGATATTTCCGAGATTTCATTTTAGGGCAAATCAATATAGTTAAATTAATTAATTATAAAAAAACTTGTAATTTTATCTTCAAATGAATCTAAAGAAATTAATTTAATTTCTCAAAAATAATATAAACTATTAAATAGATTACCGAACTATTTACCGAAAATTCAATTTTACTTACTGCCTAAATAAAGTATTTGACTTATGCATGAAAATAACAAAATAAAGGTCCAATGAAACTTTTAATAATGTCATAAATATATGCTCTAGCTGTTGTCCGGTAAAAAAAAATTAATCTCTCGAAACGCAGCTGTAACGTGACGAGCAGGGTCATCGTGGCGCGAAGTCCGAGATCGTTCAGTCTGCGCGTCATCGTTTTAGTTCTCACAGACTCCCGTCTCGTACGTGCATAATACGCGATGTTTCGGAGAAGAAGACGATGGGAATCGAAAGATGCTTGAGTACAGAAGTCGTCGTCTCGACGACTCGCTCTTGCACTGGCGCCAGCTCTTCAGCTTCCTCTGCCCTTCAACAGACAGGTCATCCTACGTACTATGTACGCCCTTTTCTTCGACCTTTTGTCACCTAGATCGTCTCTTCGCGGTGTTCTAGCCTCTTCCCCGAAGACACTCGTTTTCCTTCCTCTCGGATAGTCGCCTTCGACGAGAACAACAGATCTTTCTATCTGCGATTCTCTTTCTCTCTCTCTTTTCTCGAACCGACCTCATCAACCCGGTTCTCTCCGATCTCGATGGCTCTCGAAACTAGCCGACGAGAACTACTATGACGAGGATGACGACGACGACGACGACGACGACGAAGACGACGATGAACACAACGACGAAGACGAAGACGACGACGACGACGACGACGACGACGACGACGACGACGACGACGAAGACGAAGACGACGACGCGATCGTGATCCTCGTGTACCTGTGACCGGAGAGGGAACTTCCCGCCCTCCCGCGCCGTCCCAAGTGTCGCCCTAGACGGCGTCGTTCTTTTCGATGCGCACGTTGTTGATGAAGAAACTTACTTGCCGTTTGAAGTTCAAGTCGTGCTTGTTGAAGGTGTGAGCGTGCAGCGCGAGGGCGCCAGCCGCCGCCGGCTCTAAATGTTTCAAGTGTTGCTGCATTTGCTGCTGCTGCTGCTGCTGCTGCAGCTGCAGCTGATGCTGCTGATGAAGATGGTGGTGATGGTGATGCTGGTGATGATGCAGCTGATGGGGATGATGATCGGTAGCGTAGCGATCTGTATACGGGTTGACCACGCCTGTGGTGGCGCCCGACGAGATGCCGGCCAGACACGAGGAACCGCCACCGATGCCCAGCCCGCCGCCACTCCCGGTGGTAGTCCCACCTGTCGAACCGGCAAGCAACGAACTGGTTAGTGCCGCGGACGACGCGTGACCACCGTACGGTACCAGCGAGGTCATCATGGACGGTCCCCTAGCCAGGGCCAACGTGCCGGGCGGTTGCTGACCACCCAGGCCGGTCGGCTGCGTAATACCACCCAGTTGATGTTGCTGTTGCTGATGCTGATGCTGATGCTGATGCTGCACGCTACCGCTACTGTTTGGCACAGCGATGGCCTTCAGCAGTTGTTCCCGCAGTCTACCGCCACACTCCTTAATACGCTGCAGCTCGGCCTCCAGCAACGCCACTTCCTTCTCCAGGGTCGTTATGCGCGCGTCTTTCGTCTCCATGATGGCGGTCAGGGTGGTGCTACCGGGCACGCCGCCTGGAACCGCCACGCTACCTCCAAGGACGGTACCGCCGCCGCAGCCCCCAGCACCTGCACCCCCCGATACGCTACCTAGTCCGATGACCGATGCACCCGCCAATCCGCTGATGCCGACGCCGCCGGTTACCGGGTGTCCCGAGGACGCGGTCGAGGCGTACGCGAGCTCCAGCTGCGTCTGCAGACTCCTCAAGCTCTCGTTCGTCGCTTTGAGCTCCTGATACAACAGAAGCAACAAACGGGGAAGACGGTTACAGGTCGTCGATTCTTTTTCGCGCCACCGTTTCTTTTCTCTGTCGTGTCTCTTTAGCGCGATCTCGCGATTTAATATCTTTTTTTTTTTATTTTACTTGTCTGTTTTGATGATGTAGTTGAGATGTTGTCTGATTTCTTTTTTTATATTTTCTTGGATGTGAAGTATGCAGTGGTGCGGTTTCAGAGATGTGACTATAAAGATGGTTGGTTGGGTGCGGCTTCGCTAACGCATGAGACTGCCCCCGTGTCGTCTCTCTTTCGGATTTCGTTGAGATACTTTTGTTTCGCTGTGCGTAACATCATCCACTGCCGTATCGCGTATTTGAAGATTTATTTATAATACGCAAAATAAATTTGACAAAATTTGTTACATAAAAATATTTTAAAATACCAAACGCGGCCTGTAATATTGTACACGCTAGAAAAATTTTGTTTTGTCAAATTTCAACGAAAATTTAAAAAGTATTGAGATTGTAACAAAACAGCGTAAAAATAACAAATAATTCATATATAAATATGTAAAAAATTGAGAGAATAGCAGCGAAATGCTATTTCTTGAATTTTAATAATTTTTTAAAATATACTGTTGATTTATTTCAGTGGACTATTCATCCAAATTCGGGACAATATTTCTCTTCATTACGCATACTGGCTGTGAATGACACATGCAATTTTCATCTCTCCGATCTCTCGGTTCGCGGGACAGTCTCGAGGAAGCGGAAGTGGCACCGGCAGCGTCCCGGTTGACGAAAGAAAAGCGACGTACCGCCGAGCTTCCTTCTTCCAAAAACAATCTTCTTCGTTCTCTTCTCCGAGCAATACAAAGACGTTTTCGTGTCACTCCGAAAAAAAATGCGATTGAGGACTCAACCGATTCTCGCCGGCAGAAACGGCGAGGAATTCCTCACTCACGCGTCTCGACATTCATTCCTCGCTTTCTCCCTCTCTTCCTCTCTTTGTCAGAATCAGATCTCTGTCTGGCTCTGAGCTTGTGTCTTTATTGCCTGATTTCTATTCTGATTTCTATCTCTATTCGATTGGCACCACACCGATCACTGGTGACGATCGACGTAACGCTACGTTAAGTCCTTTCGACGATCTCACGGTCGCAAGGTCACGCTTTAACATTCCAATGTGCTTGCTTGAATTTTTTCCTTTTTTTTTTACTTAATTTTTCTCACGGTGATCCTCTTCCGGACGCCGGGCGCCGCCGCAGTTCTTTCGCCCACCGCGACGTACGGCCGACATCGTTGTCCATTTTTCTGCGCGCGGCGTTTCGACGATTTGTCATCGTGCTACATTAACACGTAACCCTTCGCATTTTATTTCCCGATTCTTTTTTCCCCGGAGAACCCGTCGGTCTCCGTCGTGATCAACGGTCGCGATCTTTGTCGAAGAAATTGCTCGGAAATGCGCGAGGATTTGCAATCGTCGAATCGACAAGAAATAGCAATTCGCGATTTCTTAGCTATTCTTGCTAGCTCGAAACGCGGCCACGTCGTATGGACAAGATCTCTTTTGAATGCACGTGCGGATGCGTATCGGTGTTCCGCGAGCGTGAATAAAAAGGGCTTGAGTTTTATGATCGATGAAAGGAAAAAAAAAATAGCACTGGCCAATGAGCCGGTGAGGAAGAACGCTCGTTATTCATTGCCTGCGAGCTAAGCGCTCGCGCACGGATACGCATCTTGATGAGTTCGTGTATGAGTCATGGAAGTACGGGCAGACCGGTGCACTTCTCCGAATGAATTACATTCAGTATAATAAGCAATTTCTCCGTAGAGAAGAGTATATTATACAATACTGTTTTATTAGTCTCAAGTCTTGGAACACGGTTCTTCAGAAATGAAGATGAAATGAAGCATAATGCGCGATGCGTATGTAAAGTAAAGGATTGAGACAACAAACAACAAAGTAGGCAAACAAATGAAAATATGAAAAATTTATCTGCTGGAAAGTTGGAAGTCATTTATTAATCAAATCGCGAGAAATGTCGATCTGCCGGCACCTCCATCGTTGGCGAAATACGAATGGTGTTATGATAGAGGATAAGACAGTAAGATTACGCGAGGAGAACGACGTCGTAATATCGCATCTCGCACCAGGTCGGTGCCAAACAGTCGCAAAGTCCTCCCTTGGGCCTGGAATCGGCTTGCCTTGACGCGACTTGACGACTTTCGGACCGTCCCGCTGCTCGTGCATCGATAACGACGATTGGCGATGATAGCGGTAAGTCGTGATGGGCAAGAACGTGTCTGAGGCGTACAAGAACGAGAAGAGAGAGTATATATATAAATGGGCGTTAACATTCAGTGATTCAACAGCCGAGATGATGGCAGAACAAATACATAAAAGTAGGTGTGGGTGTTATGTTAATGTACATCTGTAACGCGGGCCTTTTATGCACACGTACGTGCGCAGGAAGTGTGCCCCTCGTGCGCGTACGTGTGCATTTAATGAGAGACGGTGCATATATATATACATATAAAGAGCCTGAACATTCCATATGTATAAGATATACACGCGGAGGGAAGATGGGGATGTGTACAGTGTTATGTATAGCGGTATCATATATGTGGCTCCGTATTGTATATAAATATATATATATAGTATATAGAGAAAAAGATAATATATATTTATATGTATCTATATATAGAATATCGAGGAAAGAATAGTAAGTGTAATATATAGATATGAAAGTTGTTCTCTTACGGGACGAGCCAAAAGTCTCGTACGGCTTGACGTCGATTTTTTCGTAGCGTGTCTCGTCCATCCTCCTGATCGTCAAAACTCAGCTGAATGTCGTTGATGACCACTTTCTCTTTCTTTTACTCTTGTATGCACGCGAGAAGAATCAATCTCTCGTTTCTTTATGTTTCTTCGGGGGGTACTTTGCATTTTCCAGATTAGCCGCGCGATGCCACGAGAGGCAAGTTTCAACGTGATGTATTCTTTAACAGATTTTCACTGTCTAAGAGCAACTGTCGACGATAAAATGCTCTAGTGAATACACGACAGCGTGTAAATCACTCATCGTTAGTAAATGAGAATTTTACTTGTCGGGAGTGTCTCTCGACAGCAAAAATCTCTTAAACGTAGGAAAAATATCGAGTTTAGTCGGTTACAGTGTTGGCAGATTGTCGACGAGTAAAAAGAAAATACGTTGATAAATTCACTAATCTAATTGTAAGCTAGATAAAATACAATTATTTAGTTTACCTTTTACGAGATAAATTCTTATTAAAAAATACACAGTTATTAAAGAGATAATTCGATCATTGAATTATCTATATAACTCAATAATTCTATATAATTCTATATAAATCTATATAATTCAATCATTATTAAATAATCTGTTAAATTGATAATTATTAGGAACGATTATATACTGTATCATTACAAAAGGATTAAAATTGCAACACTATATTCTGATTTCATTCTTCAGAATTAACAAGTTCGCAATATGTATAATAATTAGCTGTATGATTAATAAGTGTATAATCGATGAACATGAGGTAATTGCAGATATATTCGAATAATTTAACCACATCTTTGTAAAAGATCATCAATTAACTGACTGCTAATTCTTCCAAAAGAGCATATCATTTGATAATAATTGAAAATATGTAATAATCTATAAATATCAATTAAATGAATTTAATAATGTAAAATTTTATGTGTATTTTAATGTTATAGAAATTATATAAATTCTCAAAACTTACAAATTTATATATTTTTCTGAAAAGAATCAAAACCACTTTTTACTATTATTTAAAACGAATTCTCGTGTTCTGCCTCATATTTTTATCTTATATTCTCTTTCCTTTTTCTATCACAATCCGCAAGCAATTTATATATTTAGAAATTATTAATACAACAAATATCACATCGACAGTATATCAAGTTAGACATGTGACCGATTAAATCCAATCTTTCCTACATCTGTCTCAACATCGCGTACGCGTGCACGTTTAACGTATCAGCGATGACTTACGTGAATTTAGCGTGTGCCACTGATTGAGAGCCACTGTACGATGCGTATGTACACTTATACCCAGGCACACACAGGCAAAAACGTAGTACACGACGATGAATGAAGTACCGGAGAGAATTTTAGGCAGCGACACGATGAAGATGGTGAACGTGCAATTAATTTCGATGAACGCAAGAAGGAAGAGAGGCTTAGATGGATTATATTCGCGCGCGACGTCTAATTCGGCTCCTAATTCAGCATGCGTGAGCGTGCGTAATTCACGGTGGACGGAATACTAACGACGATATTACGGCCGACGTGACTTCATTTCAACGGAATAGTTTCAGGATCGCATCGCGAAATAACCCCAATCTCTTAGCTAAACACACGTTCCGATCTCGTGAACGTAGAAACACAAATGTTAAACGCAGTTGAATCTTTCGTGTCAAACAAATTTATGTTTGAAGAAACATTTTGAGTCGCTATCTCGTGATCTTTTAACTTTCAATGTTGAAAAAACATTTAGTGCATAAATTTCTCTAGTTATTAATTTAATGCTAATTGTAAAAAAAACAGCTGTAAATTTTACAAAACTTTTTACATAATTTTACATAAATTTAAATATGATATAACGTACGTATTTTTTTTAATGTAGCTTATACAATATTTATTCCTCGCGTTTATACTTCGTAAAATATGCAAAACTTAGAATAACGATTAATTTTAATTTTTGCGAAGTTCTTTTCTTGCATACGGTGGCTCTCTCGAAGGCTAGCTTGTCACACAAGACGTATACTTTACTTATGTATTTATACACGTGTGACACATTCTATCAAACAGCGACTGACTGTTAAAATACTCTGGGAGAGATTATCTAGATTCTAGAATATCATATTACTGTCCGTAAAAGAATGAATTTCTCGCTGGAGAAAAAAGAAATTCGAAGCGACTTTAGATAATCAGCTTCGTTCCTGCACCTTAACCGGGTCCAATTATCATTAACGTGTGTAATCAGTGTACCTGTTGGGTCTTCCATGGCGGGGCCTTGTGGGGTAGGAAGTCACGTGCGTACCGCCAGTCCCTAATTTCGAGCTACGTAGTGATGTTGTAGTTGTAGTTGTGGTAGTAGTTGTAGTTGTGGTTGTTGTGTTGTAGTCGATGGGTGATGACTCGTAGTGACCGTGACGATGACGGTGATGGCTGATCATGTGGTGGTGATAGTAATTGTACTTGTGGTTAGTGACAGATAATGAGTGACGTGACATAGGCGGATATGCGGGCGTGATATTTCCCCGCGCGAACGGGGGGAGGGTGGCTAAAACGTATCTTATCGCCTACACATCCAAAGCAGCTCATTCCACGCATTCCAATCGCAGCTGTTATTGTTACTTCCGACATTTCCACCTCGAATTTATTTTTTTCCTCGCGCTGTTCGTTCCTTCGTTCCCTGCGATCGGCCGTCTGCTTTCTCGTCGGCGTCTTTATGATCCGATCGGGTTCGACAATAATGATAGCGGCGGACGATTCGTCCCGTGACTCGCTGATTCGGTATCGTATAATTGGATGATTCATCTAACATCCGATCGAATTAGGTTAATGGAACAAATTTAGCGTTATTACGCACCGAGTGAGTCCGAGAATAAAGTGCTTTTGGCACAATATACATATATGTATATGATGGTTTGTGACATTGTGCACGAACTGATTGTTACAGCAATTACCGAGGTCATCGAATAAAGACATCGTGGACGAATCGTTCTTGAATTGTTGTGACATGTAGGGTGCAAAGAGAAAGGAGGAGAACACATGGCTTCACATGGGATTAATTTGGAGAAGTAGGACTGTGTTCCTGCTTTTTTATATTCGCATAATCATTGCGTGCTTTTTAAAAATTCATATTTTATCGTTACGTATAATGATCTGCTTCTTTTCATACTTTTAGTTACCTGCTTTACGATGAAAAATTTAAATGAATACGAAATTATGAAATTAAATTATAAAATTATCTCATATGCGCATATTAATTAAAAACATGTAGTGAAAGACATAAAAGAACAAACTAATACATATAACTTATAAAAATAAGTTTGTTACATGTAAAGCTATTACGTATAGCTTTGGACAATCCAATAAGTCTATGCCAGATAGTTTTATTACAAGTATTTTAATAAATGCTTTCTTTTCCAGTTCGAAGACTTAATTTCCTTTTGTTTCTTGAATGATACCCAAAGTACATTACTTCGAAGACTTCGCCTGAATTACGGCAATTAATTACGTGCAACGAGATTGCAGCTATTAATTGCTGCGCGCGCCCGCGCGCCTGTCGCGTCGAGATCGGCTTATGCCCGGAGAAATTTGTCGTGAAAAGAGAGGAAATTGGACTGAGTTTCTCCTTCGGCATCGAATGTGCACCCTTCTTCCTCGAGCTAATCGGAAAACGTCTTCTACACGCTCGTGGTGTCTGTTAATTCGTCACCGGGAATTTGGGGTATTCTTAGTCGAGAATCTCGAGATAACATCTGCATTTTACTCGCGCATATTTTATCTGAAAGCAGGTAATTAAAAGATTGAAGCCAGTAATTAAAATCTCTGCAAAATCAAACATCGATATTACAAATGCATTTCAATATAAAAATAATGCAACGCAATTGTTGCATTTCCGTTATCGCGGAGCAAATCGCGGATCTTTAATATCAACTTTTCGAGTTTACCAAAATTGTATCGATTGTATTCCCAATATAGAACACGAAGAACTTGTCGAAGGATTTCAAGGGATTGTTTGAGACAAATTGGACCAGGGTTGAAGGCACATAAACCGGGATCGGTGATAACATGATACAATGCTCGTGCTGCTAAGTTGTCACAATGAACAACGAGACAGGCTTTGGTGCTGGTGCAGCTGATCGCTCAAGAGTTTGCTCAAAGTAGTTTTCAGAGGAAGAGGAAAGAATGAGTGAGGGTTAACATTGTGTGCGACATTTTTTTTCGATAATAAAATGAGAGAAAGAAAGAACGAGGAGGGAGTGAGAGATTTTTCGTGCTGTTGATGGGCAATGACGTGCTTGCTCCGTTCAATTTGTGCTCGAAACTGCACTCGGACAATTGCCACGGATTCTGTCAATTTTTTCGTTCCGTCGAATCACTCCCGACTTCGAGTGCCACTTAAGCTCTATAGACTCCGTCTAAATCCTACATAAGTCTAACAGGCATGAATATGAGAGTGCAAGGAGAATGCGACGTTGTTCGTGAAAAAACGTTAATTATTTATAAATAATTTATAAATAATTGACCGCGATGAAGCTGTGCATCCTGACACTGTTATCTTTCCTCGGTTTCATAGAAATTCCATTTAAATAAAACGCTGATTACGCGCGGCACGCTTTACTAAATTTCACTGAAATTTACGGAGGTGAAATCACGATCTCTAAAGTTTAGCGCGCGAAAAATTTGATTGTTCAATCGAGCAGAGTAACAGATAACTTCTGAACGATTCTCTCTGGTGTAAATTTTTACTCGCTAATACTTTGGGCGCTTTTGCAGAAATGCAAATGCGGCGAAGCTGCGGAGGAGAGAAACACAGGGATCAAATATGAAGTCTTGCAAAGAAATACGCGGATATGAAAAGCGGCGCGTATGAGGCGACTGAATGGGAGCGCGGACACGGCGCGTGGCAAAAGTGGGTCAGAAAGCGCGGAAGAAACAAGCTCATCGGGCGAGGTAACAGCGGCTTTTCCGAACGACTTCGCATTCCGTGTACCGAGAACACGCTATAAAACGAAGGGAGGACACTATAAACGCGAGAACGTATCTCGGCAGGTACATGGTCTAGGTCTGCTCTAAAGACCGTCTAACATGGATTGCATAAGAGGCAGAGCGGACATGGTGACGGCGATGTGGTCGCGCTGATGGCGGTGCTCAGGTGCTCTTTTACGAGGCTAACAATCTAAGTATGCTCGTTTCGCTATGTGACAGTACAGCGGAGCAGCGATAGTTGCTGAGAGTAAGCAATGTGGGGGGGGGGAATATTAACGCTTCAAAAATTCACGGATTCCTATTATATTCCATTTGGATTTAACGCGAGAACCACTCTCTCTCCGCGATTTTGTCGACGGAGAATCGGTAAATGTACGAGCTGTATGTAAATTTTCAAGTGAAGCGAACAATATTTGCTTGAAATGTCCAAATGCAACACGTAATGACTTTTTAACGGATACAGACCGACACGGTTGTAATACAATTTTTGCACATTTTCGCGAAACTGCTATGTTTTCGTGATTCTGATTGTGATAAAGTGCCAGATGCCTTTTCGACGTCATCTGGCGACAGAGATTCTCGGCTTCGTCTCATTGCGCGTTTTACTTCTGTAATATAAGTTACGACATGACGGAGGGCACGCGTGGCGCCGTACGGTATCAAAAATTCCATAAAATTGAACTAGACGGCAAAGCAACACTCGCAATAAAGCGATGACTCGACAAACGCCTCGGTAAACTCCTTTTGACACTCGCTCGGAGTATTTCCACGGAGATTTCCGCAATCCTTGTTCGCAAGGGAAAATACGTAGGAATCGTAAGGTCGCGTTTGTAGACGTGAATTTTTGAAAACACTTGCGGCGGTGACGCGAAGGAAAGTGCGCGTACGAAACAACTGTAAGAGAGTAAACGATTTTGCGTGCACGCTGAAACGCGACATGGATGCGAACATGTGCGTGTGCTGGAAGACGTGTGCGTGTGTGTCTGTATGCGTGTACCTGTACATGTGTAAAGTCGCTGAGTGGCGGCGTGAATCCCGTCGATTTTCCACCTCTGATTCGATTTTCCTTCTCTAGGGGGGAGAAACGCTGTCAAACCGGAATAAATAGAACATCGCGAGCTGGTTCGAAACGCACTGAAACATTTTGACTGCGCACAGCGCCGATTGCACAAGTTACGTCACGAAAAAAAAGAGTATCCTGAATGTAACGTGCTTCGAAGTTGAGTTCCCTTTTCATTAAACGCGCATTTCCCTACGTTGTGCACGAAATTTCGTTATTAGTAATAATTAAAGAACATTACTTGAAGAAACGGACTCACAGCTGGTGAGTTAAAATACTAATAATGTCCCAGTTTCAATTGTAGAAAAGCAGGCAATTCTTTTTTAGAAGAAATGATACGCAATTATTACGATCTGCAGCAAAGACATTACACCACTTCAAAGCTTCAAACGAAAATTCCTGAGTTGTAGAAATCTTTGTAAAGTACACGAATTCCTGAACTATCGAAATCATTGGATTCCCGGATGTTTCTGTTTCATTTCATAATCTTCATTTTTATGTTAATATTTTCATACACTTACAATTTTCGCACTCTTCTTAAAATTTATTGTAAAATATTTTCCTTACACTTTTTGTGCAGATTTCTTTAATTCTGAAAGTTTTATAGTTTTTGATATTTGCACACATCCGCGAATTCCAAGATTCGCATTCTTATCTCCGGATAGCCAGATCTTTCGCGTTATGAAATCCGCGAATTTCTCGATCTGGGAATATTCCGCGTTTCTTGATCGAAACGTTGGCCGGCTATTGCCTGTCGCTGTCCCCCGATCTCGCATGTGCATACCGTACCTTGATCTCGCTTGTGTTGCGGAACACAGAAAACGGAAAACTCTTCCGTCAGTCGCGAGAGCCCAATCGATTTTGGGGATAACTCGAGTCGAGTCACACGAGGCAGGCGGGGAGAGCTCGCAATATACCCTGTTGTGGTCCCTGAATCAAAAGTGGGCTGCCCCATGCGTAAGAATAAGGGCCAACTCCACTCACCCCCTGGCGTTCGCCTGTTTCGTTTTCTCTTTTGTCCGTTTTGTTCCTTTTTCTGTTTTTTTTTTCTTTTCACAAATCTCAGGTGATACAGAAGTTCAAGCATGAGCACGGCACACGGGGCAAATAAGTAAAGCCACTGGCGGTGCAATAACTGCAAGCTACTTGCAAGCAACTACTCGTACAGAACGATGGGCAGCGATTAATGTGAGCGCGTATGTGTATACACGTAAAGTAGATCAATATAAAAACAAATTATCAATGTCAATGCGTATATACACATATGCGTATTGAAAATGCGTAATGAGCGATTCGATCGAAATGAGAGTGATACACACATATATATGTATATACATATATGTACGCGATGCATAATGTATGTATACATATATATACATATATATATACACATATATATATATATAAATTTAATTATGAATATGTATGGCGATGGATAGAAATAGCTTAAGGACCTGCTTCTGGGCCATCGACTGCATCTGCTGGAACATGATCCTTTCTTCCTCTTTTCCTAGAACAACAGAAAGTAACGAGGAACTCTTGGAGGAACTGTTTGGTTCCAGGTTCTTGGATTGATGCAACTGTGAGTGTATGTGTGTGTGTATGTGTGTGGATATTTGTATGTACGAATAAGTGATCCTAATTAAATGATCGCGAAAGTTAGCTCAAACTCAATCTTTGTTAATTTCTATCTTATTTATTCTCTGTTATTATTATAATTGTTTACTTCATGTAATTAATGTAATGCACATAACATTTCCATTGCATTAATAAATAAAATAATGTTAATTAGAAAGATTTATTTCCTCCCTCCCCTTATTTGTATTAATCCTTTCTACTCAAATTTGTAAAAATAAAAATTAATTAAAAAGTGAAAAAATTGTTGATAAGTATCTCAATGCAACGCATTCAGTTATGTATGCCAAGCGCATATATAAAAATGACCATTTACTTTAATACATATTGCGCTAAATGTGTCGCGTGAATTGAAACTTTGTTCATAAAAACATCTTCCCAACTTTCGAAAGCATCCTTGCTTTCGTAAGATCATTTTGTAAGATTAATAGTCTCTTGCAGCACCCTTTAGACTATGCATCGTTAGTTTCACGACAAGGACAGTTTTGCTTTTGTATCGATCATAATAACGGTTCAAAGCGCAAATTCATCTGCTTAGGCGAATTGTGGCCCATGGCTTAACGAGATAACTCGATGAACCGTTACAGTCGTCGAGGACGACCGACGGCATTTGCACGAAAAATTCCGTTGCGAAGGAAATTGAGTCTTCCCTTCGTTAGAGAAGAACGATACCGGACGTCATATATTTACAAACAAGATATTCACAAATTTCAATTCTGATAACTCGTTCTGTATATTTACTACGTGAAATCATTTACACAATATATATTTATAAAAATTATTTTACAATCATGCGAGAAATAGAAGCTTGTCCGTATCGCCAGAGGAAACGATATTTTTATTTGAAATAAATGTGGACTGAAAAATCATATAAAAGTTCAGCTTTTCATTTTTAATGTGGAAAATGTAAAGGTCTATTATATAAATTTTATGTAAATTTTGTGTAAATTTGGTCACTTTTTCTGTTAATCCAGTTTGTTTTTAGAATTTATACACACACTTTGTAATTTCATTTCCGGACATTTATACATATTTTATTAAAACAGGTATTACCTTTCAAATAATACTCAAAGTGTTAATTTTTCGACACAAAGTCTGTTATGCGATTTTCCAGTTCACAATTATGCTCTTTAAAACAAAAGGCATTAAAAGAATGGCTATTGTTATTTTTTGTATTAGAATGTCGGTTAGATAAAAAATTGCGTATGATATTATGATTTTACATTAAAATAAAATCTAAATCTAGTTTTATTTTATTTACCTAATGTCATCGATTTCTTAGAATACACTATTTTGCGATCACACACATACACATTAAATTAACACGAAATTTTTTGTCCATAAAATTTGTCCAAAAAAGTGTTAAAATAATTAATTAATGTAAAATAACTAATTTAAAAAATTGCGAGCAATGTCTCACCCATCCCCTTGTTCTGGAGCATCTCGAGGAGCTTCTTGATACTCTCATCACGAGCCTGCAGCGTTTGTTTTTGCGTTTCTATTCTTAGTTCCAGCTCCTACAATAGAGAAAAACAATAAGGTTAATCAAAATTAAAGGAATTATTATAAAATAACAATTAAAAGTGTTCTCTTTTCATGATTCGTCGCTGAATTATTATTTTATTAAATACACGTATTAATTATATTTCTATTTCCAAAAAAGTGCAATAATTTTCTTGATATTTACATCAATAATTAATTAATTGCATCAATAAAATAAATTTAATTAAATCATATGTAATGAAAATTTCTGAATTACATTAAATGACAATTTGGATATTTCTGACTTATTTTATCATGTCATGTAGACGCTTCAACATTTCAAATCGTATACGTCATTTTAAATTCACAAAATACATGTAAATAACACGAGCTAAACGCAAAGACCATCATAAAAATTAATTAGCTGTAAAGTGTCTAAACGAAGACTTTATTAGGAATAATTAGGTTAATAACTAGAGTTGTGCTCAAAATACTACGGTCTATATTAAGCCTACGAAATTATTTCAGCGAACGGTACTACCGGATCACGAAGCTAGAGGCACACTACATTATATAATGACAATAAACATTTGAAAAATATTGATTCTAGTTTATAAACTTCTCGTTTTTATACGGAATGCAAATTAAATAGAGCTATAAAAAGAATTTAGAAGAAAATAGATTCTTTGACAAATTTCAGAACTATTCAGTTTCTCTTTAAAGAATTGCCTTAAATACATTAATTATTAACCTTGTGAGGAAGAATATATTATTTTCTCCTAAAAATATATCAAGTTAATCTCTGAAATTGAATAAAGAGATTTAATTTATCATTGTGTTGGTGCATTGTTTTCTTATTCTAAAAGAAGATTAACGTTTAAAATAGGATAATACGAATTTACTGCGAATTATAAATGGCGCAAAATATTTTTATGGATTTTTCATCGCGTGCATTTTGTACAGTATTATTTTTGTGAAAACCATGAATCTCCGGCAGCTATCTAACATGTTTGATAATAGTCGTCAACGATGGCTAGTGCCACCGCTTGAGGCCCGCATAACGAATTTAGCACGTCTCTTTGATGGCGGGAAAGTAATTAGTCTGGAATTAGACACCCGCTGCTGGCCTTCTGTCGACGCTTTTCCCGCTGTGCGAGAGGAACGCGTGCGATATTACCTGCGAGAAGATAGCAACGCGCGCTCAAGAAATGCGAGAATTCCCAAATGTTTCCCAAAGACATCGACCGACGTTCCATAATTAATTCAATTTAACTCCTTCAACGAAAATCTGCACAAACTTCCGCAATTGCACACGTCAGTTGCTGTATATTGCAAAAAAACACGTGTACTGCCGGTCCGTTTGATCTCGGAATACCGCTATCGCCAGTAGAGAGCAACTAATTATAGTCTTGCAGAATGAAACTCTGGGACATATCGAGTCAAGGCAGCCAAGTGTTAAATATATTAACCATTTGGACGGAAGCTATATATAAATATCTCTCCTCGCGTTGTAAATTATTGATGTCATACCATATATTAACATTATGTTTAAAAATGTTAATATACGTATTAATGAATTAGATTTTAGGCCAAAATATTAGTTAATGCATAATATGACATTAAAAAATCATATATTGAATCGAAATAACGAAATAATGAAATGAAAGCGTTGTATTAAGTATCTTAGACATTTCTAAAAATTTTGATCGACAGTCATCGGAATCGATAATGAGAATTTATCGAGGGACAGGAAACCGAGTACATAATCTGGCGAATGGCCAAAGGCGACCAGTTGCTTCCCGTACGTTGTACATTTGACCCGTCTGCGACATTTCGGTTATGCTTACGACCACATGCTTCCTCCGCGAGGTTATATTATTTCTTGGGGAAATATCTCTCTGAAACATCTCTTCCTGTGAATCACCGCGTCCGTATGAACTGAATCTATCATCAACTATTCTTGCAGTAAAAATAAAACAATTTCTTTTATGTAAGAGAATATTTATGAAAAAGATCTACATCTACATCACGCTGCTTTTAATTAATGAGTAGAGCGTGACACTACGATGGCGTGCCCACGTATATCAGTTTGATATTACACACGCGCCAACGCCTGTTTTCGACGCCGCAGGTGGTGAATTTAACGAATTTATTGCGATGAGATTGATATTAACGCTGCTACCAAGATTTCCGGAAGCATTCTGGATCGTGTAGACAATCGGTCGTTTACCTCGAACGCGACTTAAACCCCTCATCTATTTCGGGTCTGTGAGCACGGCCGTATGGTGTACGAGGAGCCAATAAACTACGAACATATATCCGCCGAACGGATTATTTCGCGAACGTGATTATTTTATTTAAGTTCGCCCGCTTTCATCAAACATACAAATAAATTGTAAATAAATCAAAGCTATTCTCTCCGGTAAAATTTCTATTATCAAATTAATGATGTGCTGTTAAAGAGAGCAATTGTAAAATTATGATGTAATTATCGTCAAACGAGCAGAAAAAATTAAAATTAATTCTCAATCGCTATAAAAGAAAATCGCAACTAATCTCTATCTTTACTCTAAAACTAAAACTCCATATACGTACACTGATATTTATAAACTAAATAAAAGCATTATAAATTAAAGAAAACAGATGTGTCATTAAAGTCTCGGAATATTCAAGAGGAAGAAATCGGACAGGCCCGACGCACGTTTCTCTTGAATACCTTCGGAATGTTGGTGTACGTGACAGACGTCCGTAGCGATGTCAGAAGATCGGAAGATAGCGCGAGGTCCAATATACCCGGCAGCGGCGCGAAAATTTTCACAAATGTCAGGGAAACTCTCGGTGCTGTCGGCGAGAAAGGAGAAAACAAGAAAAAGAAGAGGAAGACATACTGGGAGAGGCGTCTGCGGCTCTTTCACGCATCGACCCCCTGGAGAGTCTCCTCCGTTTTACTTCCATTTACCGCACTTATCCCTATTATTCTCGAGGTATAATGGGATCCTCCTTCGAGGGCGCGATTATTCCAGCGGCGTTCCAATCTTCCCAATAGCGTGCGCCATTCTATTTCGAGGCCGAGACTGAATTATTTTCGACGTAAGACGCTGAAAACCGGCCTAGTTCCGCCGATTAAAATTAATCTCGTAAACCGCGCGACCGGAAATTAGTTTTCTCTCGGAAAAATTCGACTATGTAGAGAAAACACTGAATTACGCTTCGTCATTTTACGGGGACAATTTTGCGCCATGCAGTAAAAAGGACACTGTTAGAAGCAATCGATGCACTGAAGAATAATCTATGACACCTGGGCATTTTAATACTCACCTTTATCGTATCGCGAAGTATGGCAATTTCGCGAGTCAGATGCTCGTTCTCATTGTACAAAACTTCCATTTGTTGTTGCATCTCGACGCTCGGCCCGCGCATCCTCATTCTGAGCTCCTCTTCCAGTTGGCGAACCATGATGCTTTGTTTCTGAAATACAAAATTGCACATAATTATTTTAAGCACTTAGTGATTTTCATTATTAAGAAAATATTAAAAGGATATAAAAAGGATTTAAGTATTTATAACACTTTATCATGTTATTTTATATGAAACCTTTCACATTTTGAATTATATTTTAATTATAACTGCTATGAAACTGGAAAGATAATTATGTTTAATCAAGATTATTATTTTTAACTTAAAAGTCATCTAGTTTATTCAAAACTGTCTGTCATATGACTGTTTGACTATTCTAATTTCAGAAGCGATGTAGAACGATGAAGCAGTTTTTGGAACCGACAATCTTGACTATTTTGAATCGTACTCAAAATATTAACAAGAACCAGACGGTCGTCTGGAAAGTTCACTTGTGCACGCGTCGCTATGCCGACAGTCATATTACACGACCGGAAACGCGCGCGGTTACTTGTCTCCGTCGCATGTACCATTTACTCTCATATGGATGTACTTTCGAGTGGTATTGTTCCAGTCAAGCTCTTTGGTCTGGGCTCGTTAGACATCGTTAATGACGCCGACGACGCGGCATAAGCGTATGGATGGACAAAAGTCGCGCCGCGAGAAAAAAAAAGGAAAGCTTTCTAACTGCACTTCCAGCACAGTGAGATTAACAAACGTGTATGTTGCATACCGATACGCTATCTTGTTGATTAAAGAGCTTTGCGACACACGTTCCCTCGTCACACTGATTAAACGAGTGTTTTAATTCTATCCGGATTCAGAGACTTTGCTCCTGAAAATAATATATATTTCTTGTTGTGTATTTTTTGTATAATGTAAATAAAGAAGAATGGAAACTAGTGTCCAAATCCCTATCCTATTGTAAAACAATCTTTCAGTTCTGGTACCCAGTATTTATTTTTTAAATAAATAATAAAAAATAGTAAATTAAAAAATAACAAATAGTAAAAAATAGTAATTTAAAGAAGTAGAAAATTCAATCCCTAAATGACAATATGTGAAAATAAAAACAATTAATCTATTTTTTGAATTTATAAAAGTAGTCTATCATCTTGTTTATTCTACAATAGTAATTTTTGCCATAAATATGTGAGCAACAGATTAAATTTAATCTTGAGTAAAGATTGCAGCATATTACATAATCTGTCGCAATGCAATATAGAATGACGAAATTTAAGGAACAATCGAGAAACATAATTAACTGACTTTTTGGTAAAAAATATTGGTCAGTTTATGGCAAAAGATATTTAAAAGTGTGAAAAAAATTTCATCGAAATATTATCGGTTGCATGTAGGAGAATCATGTAACGAGTACCTGCGAACGTGTAACGAGAGGAGCACTAGTAAACGAATATTCTCCAATTCCTATGGAAACCAATGCGTTCAATATTACCGATTGACCTGATTTGGCATGCGTGGAATCAGTGCTATGCAACATCATGGGGGGTGAGATACGGAGGCAAAGAATTGCATTCTTGCATGCGTGACGTCATTTCCTCTATTAATCATCCATGGTCTTTGTATGATCTATTTGTATCAGTTGGCTGAATTTTGCATTTTACTTGCAAAAGTCTTCGACATCATCGAAAATCCATTACGTCTAATAGATATCTTAATATTTATTATATTATTATACATTTTATTAATTTAATATTGTTCTTTTAGTAAATATGTTACATTTATTTATTCTATATATTGTCTTTCAATATTAAAAACTGATAACTACATTTTAAATTATATGCAGTCATAAAATGAACAATTAATTAATTAATACTATAATTATTTATATATATGTTTAAAATTTAACTTGTCAGAATCCTTTTTTAATTTTGGATATTAAAAGATTTTTAATTTTAATTTTTAATTAATTAGAAATTCAATTTAATTTTTGTTAAAGAGCAATCAGATGTTTTAATTGTGTATAAATGTTTTGGACATGTTCGCTTTTATTAGAATCACAAGACATTTATAGCACGAAATATCGCGAATGAAACTCGATAAAATACGCGATGAAAGGACAGGCAATATTGTCAAGTGCGTGCGTACGTTCGATGCATATTCACGCAAATACCGAATATGTGAGTTAAGTGCTCGTAACATCGTCAAGAACAAATGCTATTTAAACGCTTAGCACGTTATTCGGCATCAGATTCTCGTATAAAATACGTATAAAATTTGCAGTGAGTGCTATAAAATTCTTATCGATTTTATCATTTTAATAGATCAAATATTAATAAAAAAAGGATTACTACTCGCAGACATTCGATAACAAATTCAAAGAGGGCTGCTCTCGAAATATCATTAGACGTGATAATAATTTCCGAATGATTTATGAAAAGAATGCTATACACATAAGTATTGCGCAAATATTTCGTCAAGATGCGATACGAAAAGGACATTAAAGACTGAAGAAGAGGAAAGGAACATGGAGGTTTGGAGTTTAACCGAAGCCCCTCTTAAGACGAGATCCTATTAACGATCGAGAGCGAACCCTATATTCCTTGCAGCGCAGTAGATGCACCTTTGACATGAAAACCGTTAGTTTAGTCTTGCAGCTGAGATACTGACGTAATCACTACAGTTAAATGCTCCGCAATGTTTAATCAGAAAATCCGCAAACATTATCTGAGAGAAACGTCTTTATTTAGAATAAGATTTCATGATCACCATTTGGAATTTTATCGCATAATATGATAATTATCACGTACATGTGTTAGTTCAATTATATCATTGGACTAATTATATCTACAATGCAATTGTAATATATTGATAAAAAAATATAATTATAAATAATTTTAATTAATAAAATTAATTTGACAAAATTATTTAAAACTACTGAATTTTCTCCCATTTTCTCTTACGTTGCATTGTAAATTTATATATTTACATGAATTTTAATTATTTTATATTTATATTTATTTAAATTCATCTGCATTTTGTTATTAAGTAGTGATATTAAACGTAGATAAACCATTTTTAAATTCTTAATACGATAAAGTGTTAAGACATCAGACAGTTTCTATTGTGGGATTGCTTGTGTATCTGTTGCAAGCAAGTACACCAGCTGTGTAAACGGTACGATCATCGTTAATCTAAGCAATCAGAGAATAGCATTAGTAGATTTTATCAAAGACTGGAACTACAAACTGCAAACGAATGGTGTTCCAATGAACAATGTTCCGTCGATCAAAGATACGCGATTGTCGTGATCTAATTTTAATCAGTCTGCACGGAGAACCATTGATATCGACTCTTTTTCCGGTATTCAAGGAGCAACTTCAGATCCATACAGTTAGATTACAATTTCCATTTACTCACACTGTACAAACCAGAAACTCTAGAAATCAGCGAGTACATTTCATAGCGAAAACTACTAGATGTTATAGATGTTTGTGATCGTTTATTTTCACATTGTTAATTTTTTATATTCCATTAAACTGGTCATTCTTGTTTCAAATTTTCCTCTGAATAATATGATATATCTCTATATAATAATATATATGATATATTTTCAACAATTTTGCAGCACTCAATTTTTGAGTAAAATAGATTGATAGATTCACAATAAATAATCTATTAAATTAGTTCTTAAGCGTAAATAATAATTATCTTCAATTCAGTTTTATCTATTAATAATGTTTTTCAACGTACAAAATCAATTAATCCACTTTTAATTCGTGTCATACAAACTTGTTCAAAATTTGATATTGCTAGTATTAAAGAATCTAATATAATGTGTTTAAGTACATTGCGTAACTTCGCGATGGAACGTTCGCGATGAAAGTCAAAACAATTTGAACAATAAAGATTCGCGATCAATTCTCGGCAAGAAATACATGCAAAGTCTGACAGTGTAAACGTTTCGGTCGCACGAACATTGCCATGGTAATTATATGGCGTAGTGGTCTCTGCTTTTCTTGGGGTCGTTGTACCCACAAATCGATCTCCAAGAAACGGGGCAAGGGTGGCGGCGCGCGGTCAGTTTTCTTGAACGAATAACGGGTACCCAACGGCGTATCCTTCATCCTTCGAGATATCTGACGTTCAGATATTCATGTCCGCAATCTCTGGCTAGTTTTAGCAAAGCGACAGAACACATACGCGCGCGCATAAAGTACACACATCGATTTGCGCGTGTACGCGGGAAAATAGACGCGAGAAATCATGGATGACTCGACTAAATCGATCTCGCTCGACGGGGTGGAAACCCGAAGGATAGCTATCCTGGAAGACGACGTGTTAAATCCGGAGATAGCTACAGTTTCCAAGGGTAGAAAAAGACGATCGTTCAATTTCTGACAGTGGCGCGAACGACGGAATGGCCCGACATTTAAAATGTTTGCATTTCGTGGGGAGTAATCTTGGTATTTTTTTCTCTCAAGGGAAATGGTCTTTTTCCAATATAGTAAAAGAGAGTCACAAGAAGAAAATAAAAAAAAAACATACTATTTTGAGAGAAACGATATTCCAGAATTCGTATTAGATTTTATATACCTATAAATTTTGTTTTATAACAAAAAATTTAACGTCAAATTTAACAGCACATAAAAATTAAAACGTTTAGTACCCTTTAATAGGAAGCAATGTACTTTCTACATATTAAACAACCTACATATTAAATAACAAACCAAGCTTTTAAAAAATTTAAACGTAAAATAATCAAAAATTGAAAAGTCAATTTATCCAAATAGTTGCATAGACTTGTACAAAATTGTGAGAAGATACGAGCTGCTAGTAAGAGTAAATATAAAGCTACTACGTGGATTAAGTTACCGATCACGCGGAGGATAAACGAAGAACGATAAATGCTCATATTTATTCACGAGAGTCCCGGTAAGAGAAAGCTCTTCTTAAGATTCTTGGTGAGACTTTGTGCGGATCACCGGACATTCGGGCACTTTTAAATGATGCACCGAAGCGAATGTTAAACGATCGTAACTTGTTCCGTAAAGTCTTTCGTCGAGAGAAGCTCAGTTCCACGCTTCTCGATCTTCTTCCCTCTCGCTCGGCAGTTTTCCGGGCGAGCTTCCCAACGAGGTTGTTATCGATCGACCGCACGGTTCTTTGTCGTTCGCGTTTCCTGTGAAATTCGCCTCGACGTAACCAACAGTTCGCAAAATAAATGTTGCAAAGCCATATGTGCAATCGCGTATCTCAATTAATAACACAGCGCAATAAATGCACCATTCTAATTTTTCGGATTGTCTTTGACGGATTGAAATTAATTTTTGAATGAAAATAGTTAACATAAAAAGCAGGAAATGGATTATATCAAATACTTTCGCTGCAGTTTTATCGCGGACTATGGATTTAAGCGTGAATAATATTTATATAGGTAATAGGTTTATTATATTTAAATCCAATTTAATGTCAATACAGTCACAATGTTATCATAGAACACTCACCTTTTCCTTACTCATGTTCTTAAATCAAACTAGATTATACTTACAGTGAAAATTTTCTATTTTTACAGGTACAAATATTTCCGTGTGATAAAATTTTATTTGATGGAATTATTATCGAATAGTCATTACGTCATTTCGATTATATGAATTACGATTTCTCCGAATTAAACTATATGACATTTATATTAAATCCAATAAATGATATACTTAAAAAAGTGTACTTGCCTACTTACATATTTGAATTTTTAATTTCAAACACACTAAATTCCTAAACCAAAAATGTACATTACAAAAGGATGGGCATAAAAGAATAAGAACGAGGAGACAAGGGGAAAAGGGGAAGGAGACGATGGCAGAGTAAAAGCAGAAGCATTATCGAGCGGAACTGACTCGCCCTCTCCATCCTTCTCTTGAGCTTTCTCTCTTTCTCTCTCTCTCTCTCTCTCTCACACACACACACACACACACACACCTTCTCTCTCGCTGTCAAGCATGAGGTGCCCTTTATCGTCTTCTCTTTGTCTTGCCCACGTTTTCCGCCCACTCGCGGCCTCACGTACTACACCATCGAGAAAGAAATCGGAGTAGGCCGGCCGGAGGGCTTTCCACCCGATTTTCCCGACCGATCCCGTGGCCAACCTGATCACCGCTCGTGTATCATCGACAGCTAAATGGAACGAGGTGTCCTAAACGTGAGTAACGCTATATGAGACAACGTTCGCCGTTGGAAGAACAAGGGATGGCTGCAAAGTTCTCCAGACTTTATAAGCGTATAAACTGTCAGCACATCTCTGTCCAATTTCTCTCGGGATGGCATTTTACGTTGAAGATAAGAAAGACAAATTATATAAATTTAAGTAATGATTAAATTTATGATGCATTTAAAACTTTTAACGGACAACTCAGGTAACTACTTCTAATTTTCAAAATAAGAATTAAAAGATTTTATTTTAGAGATAAAAAATAAAAGAGTTTGTTAAATAATGAAAATATATTATTTAAAGCACTTCTCATTTTCTGTATCAATTTGTTAATTCAATCAACGAAGAACAGGTTTAAAAGTTAAACGGATTTGCTACTGCAATTTATTGGCCAAATACTATTAAAAAAGTTTCAGTATGTCGCGGAAAGCAAAAGAATAATTATCTTAAGGCAGGTAGACGCTGTTAAATTGCACTGTGTTGGGGAAAGTAACCCCGCGCGCAAATCGATACTGATTTAAGAAGCGAGTTACATCAAAATTTGCCTCTGGTTAGCAAGTAGAGCAGCTGATGAAACTTTCAGATGTTTCGCCGAGGTCACTCTTTGTCGTTCTTTGATCCATTCGTCTCTCGTGATACGTCCTCATTTCCCTTTGAAATAGAGAAAAGTCCCACAGCTATCATAAGAGTACCTCCGATTCATTTTAGCGTGCTATTCAATATTAACCATAATCTTTCTTCCGAAGCAAATCCATAAAAAAATTGACAACTTACAAAATTCCCATTTATAAAACTAAAGCTTCTTTCAACTTTAACTTCGTAATATTAATATAATGTGTAATGTAATGCTAAAATAGTCTTATATATATATATATATATATATATGTATTTATATATTTATATAATTGTAAAAAATTGCAATTTCTA
>VBVR01000813.1:0-40237 GCA_011638315.1 Tetramorium parvispinum | reverse complement strand
AGAGATTATTTTTCGTTGCAATTATTTGATGTTTGTAGCTAATTAACTATCATATATTTTTGTGTAACAAAAATATTTCGTAATATTGATGAATCTTGATAATGAAGTAAGATATATATTTGTCGCTGTCCCTAATTAAGCGATATATAGCGTGGAATTCTAAAAATATAGTCTCTCGTACATATGATAAATTACTACAATATCTCACTACATGTAGTGAGTACGCTTTTTGCAGTAAGTAATGGCGATATGAATCCTATTTTACAAGTAATACGTATTTATGCGAATAGCAAATTAATGGAACGGACAAAATCGGGTTTTAATTTCTGCTTCTAACGAAGAATATGTTGCACTCTTAGACAAAACTGTTGCACGAGAAGTCCAACGATCTCGTAAAGTTACTTCGGTCGGTGTTATAAAACCCGTCTTTGACTCCTCTTGGGATTCAATATCGCTGATGATGAGAATGATAATACGGCCGTCTTCGCGAATGTGTCTAGCACGTCCTCGTCCTTTACGAGGACTCTCTCGCTGGCGGAAGAATTCCTTGCCGTGCGAACCGTTATGACGAACTGATATCTCCCTGCAGCTATTGCGTAGCAGCTATAGCGAGAGCGAAACGTGGCCACGTAGATTCTATCAGAGAAAATCGCATCTACCTGTGTGCGTCGTAGACATTATCGCGCTTCCCTTTTTACGGCGGATAAAGGGTTGGGTTGGCGACAAGCAGATGAGGTTGGGTGAGAGCAGGGTGTATTAAAAACTTTTTTCATAAAATGTCTTATGCGAAGTAAGTACTGCGTCAGAAAGGAAAGAGAGACAGAAAGAGACACGCTTTGTTGATCTTGTTCACGTTAATGACGTTTCCCGAATTTAAACGCTTATTCGACACTTATTTACCGCCTCTGTTGTTGAAGTACATCGCGGATTGCGTTTTAAAATTTGCAACTTGAAGCATTAAATATTCTTTCTTAATAAGTATGTGTCTTGTATAACATTATATACGTGTAAGATACTTAAAATTACATTAAGAAAAAATTGGAATTATTTAATTTCGAAGCATTAATCTCTGTTTTATACTTAATTCAACTTAATGAAATAAAAGATTTAACCAATTTTCCCATTAAGAAATGAAAAAAGTTTAAAGAATTTTTAATTTACAAAAAACAATTTATAAAAATAAAATCTTTTTTGATATAAACAATCATCTGTAGACAGAGATATAAATTTCTTCTCTATTTGTAAGTAATAAATCTAACTTAGCGATGATCAAACCATCGTGAACGGATAAAAGAAAAACCCATTAGAGAATCATTAAAAAGATGCTTGATTGGATAACGATTAAGAATCAAGAGATTAAATTGTCTTAGAAACTCTTAAACGAGTTCGTACCAGAATTCCGCGACGAGGAGAACGAGAACTCCTTCCCTTCGCGTCTCACTGGCCTGCTGGAGTCTCTTCTCTGCATCATATTCATGTCCCGCTCCTTCCATTTCTGTGAGCGCCACGGAGCTTCACTCATGTGATAACCTTACCGAGGGGGATTGACCCCCCGTTTCGCGGCCCACCGTGACCTCGTCAAATCAACAGCGAATTCGCATTAGCTACGTATGCATACCGTACTCTCTAATGGAATCACGCGCACTCGAATGATGGGGGTCATTTCGTCGATCGAGTCATTAAATAATCCATCAGCGTTTCATCAACAAATAGCCGTTGTTGGCGAACGGCGCGTCTGAATCTCATCCTTCACGGATTTATTCCAGGAAAGCACCACGAATAGAAACAATCGTTTCTCAAAGTAGCCGGTTCTTATTTTCATGACTATCCTGTTCATGTCAGTTAACTGCATCGACATTGTGCAACGACCTTTGTTGTTCTTCTCTTCAGGCTGCTGAGTGGTTTCCAAGATAACATACTTCTCAACTGTGATTTTCCGTAACTGTGCAGACGATATTTTGTTTTCCAATGTCGTTTGAAGAAATTGCGATAAACTGATGTTTTTATATTTAAGATAATTAAGATGATAATTAAGCTACTTTGATATTAATTGCGGTACATCTTTTTATTAAAAGAACTCTGATGATTTACTTGAGATATGATTTTTAAGTAGAACATCCGCAAATGTCGGTTTAGAACACGATGCCACTACTAACAGTCACAGGAGAGATCGCCGTAAAGCTCACCGAAACTGATCAATCATATTTTTTATTAAACACGAACAAAGCACAGTCTGGATTCCTCAAATATCTTTATCCGTTCTCATATTTCTTCGCGCGAATTTGCCGCGCTCTTCATACGAGCTTTACGAATTCCTCGTCACAGTTCTATCTCCGTTTCGACGTCTTTCTCTTTCTCGTTACGTAACGCCGAGATGCGCTTCTCCGCCAGATGTGCGTCTCGGCGCGACGACGTCGCGACGCCGAGGCCCGACATATCACATTTGAAGTTCCGTACGATGACGAATATCGGAGCATCGAACTGCTTCCGGATTGATTCCGCTTCCGGAATTCCGCACTCCGCGAGTTTTGACAGCTTCCGCGGCCCGCGAAAAGCGTGCCGGCCGTTTAGAGTCGCCGGGCGAAACTAGTCGACGCGTGGCTACATCACTGCGGCGGTCTTTATCCCTACCGCGAGCTACCTCTTCTTCGTCCGCTTCTTCATCGCGCGTCACGAAACCACCGCCGCAGGTCTCTCATTCTCTATCTCTCTCTCACCCTCGCGACTATTTAAATCCTTTGTAGTCCCTTGTGGTCTCGCGACGCCAGGACTGTATCGTTACGTCGGAGCGACGATACACCAACGTGTAGTTCTTTCTCAAAATAGAAAATTCTTGAACAAGAAAAGTAATACGCATACAAATTTTAATAAAGTATTATTTTATAATCATAAAATGTTATAAGCAATAGATATTATTATTTTTATCGACCTGTTTAAAACGGAAGCATATTAAATATTAAATATTGAATATAAAGTATATTAAATATAAATATTAAATGACATATTAAATAATTTTGTCATTAAAGATTTTCTTAAGATTTTGTAATTTTTTTTGCCTTTTTTTTACCTACAAATTCTTCGGAACGGAGTACGTAAAAATTAATTAACACGATATTGATATAAGAGACGCAAATTATTAACAAAATAAAATAAATTATAAATAAAAAATATGTTTATAACAGAATATAAGTTTTATAAAAGTTTTTATTTTATTTAATAATTCTATTAGTTGACCCAAGTATTCCGGCACTGATCAACGTCATTATATCTTTTGATGTTATTTTAGAAACGTCGCCGGGGGCGATCTTATAAATTTCCCCGTTTTATCACTCGCCTTGACCGCGATATTACGTAAAAGCTACAAATTTGACCGAGCCTTCTTTTCCTGACAAGTCCACATATTATTTAAGTTTATATGTTTATATTCATTCTAAAATTGCACACATGTACATTACTTATATACGCTAAATATGTTAATAATATTAGCGTTTAAATTATACAATGTTTTTTTAGCGATTACTTATATTTTCAAATGCATTTTTAGCTTTATCCACTTTCTGCGGTAATTTATTTTCCGCGATTTAATATCGTTTGTCATGAAAAGTGACATTGTCAGTTCTTGTGTTTAACATCATCAGTTTTGAAGTCCAGCAGTGGCGCGATATTTTTGATATCGAAGAAATTCGGTGTCGGTGCGAACCCGAGCGATGATAAATTGTTCATTAGACTGGCGCCATTTCTTCACGCGACGATGTAATCTATCAAGAGGTTGAAAAAGGACTCAAAATAATCTCGGAGCTTGACGTAGGTGGCGTCTGGTTTTCCCACCGAGCGAGCATGAGACGGAAGTAGAAAAGAAAGAGTCCAAGAACCGGTAGATTGATCCAACAACTCACTTTGAATCCTCTCGGCGTGCTGTCAGTTTTTCTAATCGTGAAGGATTTTCTTCGCACGCCACTTGAATGCACCATGATAATCCGGCTGCATAATGCGTTGGAAGGAACAAAAAACCTCGTGAGACGCTATCTTGATTCGACGAGAGTATTAAGCACACTTTTTCTATTTATATAAATGGGTGGTCTTAAAGTGTCCCTAATTTTTACTTTGTATAATATAAAAACTGTAGAATATATAAAGAAATAGTTCTTGGTTTTAAATAAATAAGTAATAATGAAATTTAAAAAAGACATTTAAAATCTTTTTAATATGTATAATTATATATTATAAATAGATTTGTAATGTTTTTAATTTAATTTTATTGCTATTTTAATTTAAAAGTCCTTAATGCATAATACAACTATTTGTGAAAATAATATTAGCTAAGAGAAGTTATAAAATAGTTTAATAATGCATCATTGCTTATGATACATTTATTTACAGCATATAGTAAGCATATTTATGGTTTGACTCAAGGTTTATTAATAATTGATTTGAAATATTTGATTTATTATTACTGATTGCTTCATCGATAAGAAATTAAAGTCAAGATTGGTTTGACGTTTCATTGATATTATGTAGGGGATAATAAGTTAGCGTTTAGCTTTTTGGAGTCTGTACAGCGTCGACATCTGGTTCCCGAGTTCTAAGAGAACAAACGCCCGGAATATTTGCCAAAACAAAGCTTTTCTTGGCTCCTCGGATAAATAAATCTCAAGGAAATCACGTAGACGCACGATTCATGTGCCGTCATTCAAATTTTTGCATCAACATCATACTCACTCACAATATAAGCACATCCGTTCAATTTTATTCCTGTTTTAATCAAGATATAATAGGCAAAAGCTATATGACAGACACAGACACAACACACACACACACACCATTTTAATTGAATTTCCTTGAAGAAATAGCCGATTTCAACAGGTTCTTGCGAGCTTTTTCATATTAGAATCCTCAATAATAATTGGCTGAGAGTTTCACTTTAGACAATTAAATCCTTTTCTCTTAACTTTGTTCGTATAACTTTACTTCTATATTACTTATAAATTTACCGTTAGTTTAATCAGTCACGTGGATTCGTCGTTGTTCACGTTTAGTTACAGGAAATAATCACTGGCAGAGTTCTATCCTTTCTCTTGACTTATCCGGACACTATTTTTTACCGTTTGTCAAAATAAAACGATCGCACGATGAAAACGAATGTTTCTTTGCAAAGTGGAGCACCAATGCGTTTGGCGTCATCTCGGGCGCATTTAGCAACTGAGTTAAGTCTCTCTGCTGGATCGAGAGACCGCCGGTACTAGAAACTGTACTACTCTCTTACCCGACTGGACAAATTCAGCGTGTGCAGGCCAGGCCTCGAAAATAGTTCGCAGCAAGTTCGTACGGCAACTTCAATCTGATGTATGCATGTGTCTATTTGTAGATGACCGCAGCGCAATGCAATTTACCAGATCCACTATAGTCGGGCAATAAAATTTCCCGTGATTGTCATGTACGAAATATATATTTGACCTCTTGTTCGGTATCATCCGTAATGATGAATTCATAATTAAAACGATGGTAGTGAGATTCGCGAGATTAATTGTATCCATTTAAAACGTCCCCCAATTTCAGAGAACACAATTACATCGAGTGAGTTTATTAAAACATCTGGCAGTAAAGCACAAAAGTACTGAAATAATTAATTCCATAATATATCCGTAAGGGAAGGGGGAAGAGAAAGAGAGAGAGAGAGAGAGAGACAAAGCGAGAGAAAGAGAAACAGAAAAAGAGCAATAACTTGTACAAGAAAGGTCCAATTGAATTTTGATGACATATTTTTTTTATAAATTTAGGATTAAATTTTTTTTATTGGAAACATCGTAAAACTTTGCATATCATCAAGATATTAGCTACTTTTTCACGCGACATATCTGCTAACTTTAATAGAATAACAAAAGTTTGAAACTCTCGCTCTTCCGTGACGTATCAAAAATTCCTTTAGCACGGTAGTTAAATTAATCCTTGATTGCTTTGGCGCAGTCATACCCTAGAGGATCAAATATTTAACATTATTAGTTGGTCTGGCCTGCCACTAACGCGTAATGGAAGTCCCTGCGAAATTAATTTGGCCCCCGAGTGTGAATCGCCTATAACGGTAAATTAATAATTCAAACACCGGCGTTCAGAGCAACTGCGTTAATAAAATTCGCTTAAAACATTTTGCGGGCGAGAGGGAAAAAATTAAACAGCGTAAGTAATAAATAAGCTGAATAAATAAAGGCGTTATACCAACAAGATACGAGGAAATTCAGATAATAGCCTCATTTGTCTGACTTTACAGCGGAATTTCCAGTCACTAAATTTAATAAACGTATTTCTTTGTCGAAAGATGTAAGAGAAAAGTTAGAATTTTGCCTTTTCATATATTAAAAATCATTTTATCCCGTTCGTCCCGCGCGAACGTTCTCATTAACTGGGCGCGATCAAGTCGAAGGAAAAGAAGAGTGATCGCGACATTATTGCGCCTTTTCGAAACGGCTGCACATTCGCAAACCGTCGCGATCTCCTTCACCTTCGATTCATCGACAAATCCGCGTGAGCTGCCGCGGCGCTTCCCCTTCAGTCCCTCTCCCTTTACCTTGCTCCACCTCGGCATTGATGTGAATGGTCCTCAGTCTGAGCTCCTCGTTCTCGTAAATCATCCCCCTCGAGGACTTCCGGTCGAGTTTTCTATTTGGCTTGACGCTGACGTCTCGCCGCCTGGTTCTCAGCATCCCAACACCGCCGACACCGCCCACCCCCGTCCCCGCCATCATCCTCTTCCTCTTGCGCCACTTGTCTTCTTCCTTCTCCTCCGCGAACGGTATGGCGTGGTGTATCACAAAGAGCGGATCGCGACGAGTGACCGATTGTCCGGCGATGATCGGCTTCGCCTTGCGCGCGGCCTCTCGAGGGAAGAGCAACACGCGAGACTCCCTTGTTCCCTCCCTGCTCTCGAGAAACTTTCGCGAGATATACTCCCGTTCCTCGTAACTATTTGATCCTCCGTTTGATCTTCGACGTTACTCGAAGAAAGTTCCGAGCACAAAGCTTTCGCGTTTGCCAAACTTGGCGGGCGCAACTACGACTTGACCACTCGACGTTCTTTCTATCGCGTAGGCAAATCCCGAGATACGTTTCAAAGTGTTTATCTCAATCCTTTATATATGTTACACTATAAAATATCTCACTTTCAAGTATTCGCACTTTCTTCAAGTGATTTATTTCGTGGTGGATCTTATCATATTGAATATATATATATATAATCACTTTTTGCTATTTAACGATAGCAAATTTAAGGAATTTTTAATATTAATCTTTGTATAGTAATCCGCAAAATTATATTGTTTAAAGAAGTCTTTTGCATTATTTATGTCATACGTTATAAAAACTAGCACTGAATTCTCTTTTCTGTTAGATCTTATTTTTGGCCGAAAAATCATTTTTAGCTAACTGTAACATATGCTAGTCTTATTAATTTGTTCGATAAAGGAAAATTATTTTTTTATACATTTATATCGTTAATGTTACAATAACTCCGCACTGAAAGGATTAAAGGTGCGCACTCGCGCCGATATGCCGGATCTAGAGAATGACGCGGCGCGAAGCCACTTCCTCCGTTTAAAGCCGAACGTATGTTCCTCGAATAATCGCACAGTCACTTCGCCGGAGACGAGTCTGCGTCAATCCCGGCAACAAACCCGGGAAGCGAGGTGTAATTGATGCCGTGGAGACCGAATAGACACCTTACTTGCCGAGTCACTCTCTATTGTGAAGACTATGCATGTTGGTTTGTAGTACTACCGCGAAGTTTGTACACGCTGATTCGTAATATCGCACACAGGTCTATACAGACCTGGTATCACCATGCTGCTGTTGCACCGCGGAACCAGGGTTAAAAGCCATTGAGTTGCTGGAGAGTAATCCGTCCTAAAATTCCGTATATGTTCACGAAGGCTGCAACGCGCTGTAGTATCCCGCGGATTATATACCTTGGTCCGTAGCGAACACAGAGAGTTGGGAGTTTATCGATGCTGGGCGAGCAACAGTAATCTCCCTATGATCTCCGTTGTGTTGATACTCGTCGTTGTATTAACTTAGCGCGGATCCTCTACCAGCTACTACTAATTGGTTAATTCCTCCTGGATTACGTCTCCTCTCGGACCGTCACGGAGACGGCGAAGGATAGCCGGCTCGTTTCGTGGCTCTATTCTCGGTCCACGCGGTCGCGGTGAATCGCTTAGACGGAGTTACAGTATCCGGCAATACCGGTCGCCGCGTCGCCCGCGCGGCCAGAAAAATTTGCATCGGGCACTCATTTCTCACGCGGTATTCCTCGCACGTAATTTGCGTCCCCATTACTCAGCGTTTATCAGCGTGCTCGGACGACCACCTCTCGCACTTCCAAGCTCCGTCCTTGCGTTTTTTTTATTTCTCCCTCTCTTTCTTTTTGTTTCCTCTTCTTTTAATTTGTTTTGCACGTCCACGCGGCACACGCGAGAGAATTTATCTCGTCGCGCGGGCGGATTTTCTGCAATCTTTCGGCCGGCTGCGACAGTCATCGGTCCACTACCGTGCGCTATTATACACGTCGAGATTCTCGCCCCTAGGACACCGGCGATTATTCACGAGGGACTTAAAGTTGCAGCTTGAACTTTTAGCTTTTAGTACCTAGCCTCTTTCCTATCCGGTGGGATGCGTCCATGCACTCGCGCAAAAACTGTCCTCGTGAGGACGATGAGTGGTTGCGATAAGTAATGCCCCGCAGTTGTTACGGAGCGATTATCCACGATGATGCGTGATGTCTTCGTCTCGCTCGAAGACTCGCTAGATCTCCTTGAAAAATAAAAGTTGAAGTTAGAAAAAAATTGACGAAACGATTACTAATATGTAGATTGTAGAATGATGCAATGACTAATTGACTTTATGAACTTTAATTGTAGCGTTTTTTTGTGAATTCTCTCACCTTGTTGAATGAAGTTGCCAATAATTGCTCCTGTCGTTCCTATCATCGGTAATCTAAAAAGAAATGTCTATATTAGAAATCATGTATAATAATCATATAATTAATTTTTAAATATTGTACACATTAAATTTTTCTTTAATAGAAATTAAATATTTAAAATAACGATAATATCTAATTTTTTCAAATAATTTGTAATTTGATTTTTATTAAGTACAGACCACTTTACTAGCTGCAAAAGTGAAATGTCGTTTTTAAATAGAAATTAATAAAACGCAGTAAAAATTTTGTCCAAATTTTGTCCAAATATCAAAGTGGATCGATATCGTTATAAAAACTATCGCGAATAAAGATTTTATTTGCTGAACGAGATTTGTTGATCGTGAAAGAAGTCACGAAGTATACTTGAATGAAGGAAGTTTTGCAGGATATGGTACGTGATTTAAAACCTTCTCGACAGCTTCGCTTAGAAGACTGCTTCACTGTATCGTAGAACGCAAAATATTCGATACGCGTGTTCGGGTAAATGCGTGGAATGGCAAAACATTTCGCTCTTATGTGAAGAAGGAAGCGAGTATTCGCTTTGAAAGACACTTTTTTGTGATGTTGCTCTCTTAGCGTTTTCTCTACTTCTCTCTCATTCTTGCTTGCTCTTCTTAGGATACTCAGAGTCTAGGAAATGACATCAAAGAGGATAGCGCGATAAACCAGGTATCCTCGATCCTGTTGTTGCCTTGTCTGAAAGCATAAATACATAAAGAGCGACAAAGAAATAGCGAGAAGGAGAGAAAACTAAAGAAAAATTAGAAATTTCAATTTTAGAGAAAATTGATTTGAATATATAGAAACTTTTACATATTCAAATCAATTATTGTCAAAATTAAAAATAAAATGGAACAGTTCCATAAAAAAGAAAAAATTAGTTAAAAATTATGAATTGAAAGACATAACGGTTTGTTGAAGTATAAAATGTATATTTTATAGCGAGAAATAACTATATATAAGTACTATTCTAAATGTATTAAAATTCAATATTTTTCTGAATTTAGATCCTTGTGAATCTAAAAAAGAAAATGGAAACTGTGTCACATAAATTAAAATACCACGAATATAAAGAATTTAGGCTATAGAAGATAAAAAGAAGAAAAAGAGATAACTTTTCTCTATATTTAGTTAGTTTTTTTACGCTGATCTTAATTGCTGTATAAATAACGATCTCCTCGTGTTTGCATTAGAAACTTGTAATTATCTCTGGGCTACCTCACGCGATAATTAGAAAAAGAGGGAAAACTTTACGCTTCGTCATACGTCTACGGACTTTCTTGATGAAGTTGATCCTTTAATTAACGTCGACGGAAAATGATAAAAAGGTAAATGACAAAGGAGAAACTTTCCTCTTACTATGGCAGCATATCTGAAGAGGTAAAATCGCACGAAAACATAAATTTACGAAAATCACGAAATCAGTGTAATAAAAATAGGGTTTTATGATAGAGAGACAAGACTATATGCGTGCTTAAAGCAAATATTCAATTTGAACGCATTCCAAGTAACAGGTGAGGCATGATTCATGGCTCATGTCTAACATGAAAATTAACGTTGTATTCGTCCACGGAAATTATTTACGAAACAAATTACATATCGAGAAATCTATATAAAGAAAATTTATTTCTGTTTTTATTTAACATTGCACAAAAATGATTAATTAGATTCTTGCCATATTTACAGGGTATTTTCGTTACAATCAAAAATATTAGCGCACATCAATTTAACTTTAATTGAATTATTCTTATCATACTGTCATATTATCGAATATTTCGACCAACCAAAATAAAATAGATATACTTTTTAAGATTTTGTATGTCTATTATTGTCCATTCCTGGTTGATAAATTATTATTGCTATTTATTTGACAGAATCAAATCGATCTGTTGAAAATTTAGTCGCAGTTATTGAGAATTAATTAAACTCTTCATTATTCGCTATAAATAGATCAATTCCGCTTAATTAAACTTATTTTATTTATCACTAATTTCACTTGTACCGATGATTAATGAATTTCTCAGGCGCGCAGCGCCAGATGATACCGCTATTTATAAACAAACGCGTCTCGCGTGCAAAGCGCCAGCGTAGCTTTTGCAAAATAAAATGCTTATGAAACGCTCTTGCCGACGTGAGTTGTTCGCGCGCTCGCAATCTAACGAGATAGGACACGGGGTCTTTGATGCGAAACGCGCGCTGACGGGATGTAAGAGAGACCAGAAGTTACAGCGTGCAACAATTACGCTCTTTTAAGCGTGACGATGCGACAGAATGGCGGGGGCGATGTATCTCCTTTGTAATGTGAACTTCAACAGTATACGAAAGTTTTCGCACTGCCGGGCAAAAACTTAAGGCTCGTTAAGAGGCGCGCATTTGCATGACATTTATCACAACTCCTGCGAGGACCTTTAAGATACGTGCCAGCGCGACCGGATAAAGCCGGAAGGATTAATGAGGACGTCTTTCTCCCATCCTCTCCCTGTTGCCACGCTCGCACTTCGCACGGTGTTAAGACGAAATATATATTCGCCCACCTCTTAACTCTTTGGTACTTTGGTGTCATTTCTTCGACAATGTTGCCCTCTTAATGCTTCGCGGAAGAATATTCGTTGCCAAATATACATAATATGCGTAAACTTTATTATGCATAATATTCTTACTTTATTGTGCAATTATCTTTCAATATATTGCTTGAAAAAAGGAATTGAATATTCAATTTTATTAAAGAAAAGCAGGGGCATTTTAAAATATTTTTGACATATACTATATTAGAGCACTATGTTAGAAATATGAGATATTAGTGCAAACGAAGGTATAAACTTACATGTAAATAATATTTACTATTTTATATTACTATTTTGTTGCTCAAAATAATTTTTCTTATCTTACTACTTGCGATTAGAATAGACTTGATCTCACTCATGAAGTGAGTTTTTTTAGAAGCTCGCTCTTATGTGCGTGAAGTGCTATATTACCTATTGGCCACCTGGTGGCCGTGTAATTTTAACGATTTCCGGTCTTGTTCGACGGATATGCGTTTAGCGGCCATGTATTACGCGCGTATCAATATACCGATACAATCCCTGACGTAAACCAGACATGGGTCTCGACACATAATACGATGGTTAATACCAAATAATCAAAAACCACGATTTTCAATATATACATACATATAGTCAGATAATAAAATTATAATTATTACCTCCGGGATGTGCGTTGTTGCACTGTCATTTAAATTTATCTTGATTGAGATATATTATAATATCATATATTTTGATTTTAAACGTGTCAGTGCCGAAAGTTACATTTTCTTTTCATATAAAATAAGAAAAGTACTACTCTATTTATTCTTCTCAAATATTACATATTTCAAAATAAAAAAAAAACTAATTGTACGAATAAATTCTTCATATATTTTGAAAAATTTGTTGTGCATCACTAAATATGTTGAGGACTTTAATTTTTCGCATCCAACTCACGCAATGATGATGATGCTGCGAGCAAAACCGGTCTGGCCTTCTCTCGCAAGCGTATCCGCGTGGCATGAAACGTAAACGGTGCAGCGACCGTGACACCTCGTGCAAAAATTGAATTTGCACCGTGAAGTGCGAGATCGGGACGTTATCGGCCAGCCGGCGTGTGCACAATTTTAACGATTTCCGGGCGGGTTACTTTCGGCGTAACGCGGCGTACGCTCGAAGGTCGACGTGAGCCAGACCCCCCCCCCCACGATTCAAAATCTCGATCCGAATGATCGGCCGCGTTGGAATGGAATCGATGACGGGGCGTGTTATTATTAAGCGAAGTGATGACGGATACCCAATCGCGAAATGATTTGCGCCGTCGTCGTTTGCCGTGCTTTTCCGTTAAAGGGAATCTCTTCGCTTACGAATACATTGCCGCACTGTTTAAAATGAAAATTAAAACCTCTCCGTTTTGTTTGTTCTCCATAATGAGCAAACATAATCGTACACTGCTATTTTCTAGAAGAAAATTAAGACATTAAAGTTTATTTCAGTACATTTTAAATTTATATTTATAAACTTTTTAACGTAGAAAAAATGTGTTTATTATTTATTAAATTTGAAAATATTTAAACAAATTAGCTATTGTAACATTACAAGAGTTCGCGTAAAATACTTCAATATTTGACGAAAGAAATTCCAATTACTACCTTTGTGAATATCGATCATTCAAATTAACTTTACATTTTTTAAAAATTGTCATTAAAAATTTTACTCGTCAATAACAAAAGAATCTTATATTTTTTTCTGAAATGTAACTTAAAAATTAATTTTGGAGACGTTACACGAAAATAATAGTCATTATATTTATTTTACTGATAAAGATTTACAATTGTGAACTTCATTTTAACACTAAGTTTAGCTTAAAGAGTTTCAGTCTATATTTGTCAGAGAACATATAGTTTAAAGAGATAGCGATTAACAGCCGAGAACACTCTGTAGAACATGTCGATGGCGTTCATGACATACGGTCGGGGCAACGACGGACCCATGGATTACATGCGCGACACGTGTCGTCGACGCATTTACCGGGATGACGTTAACACGTGCATCGTCGCGGCTTCTCGTTGCGGCGCGTCTCGCAGTGCGTAAGTGCCGCGCTGAAGTGCGTGTACACTGTGGTTTCGAATGCACGTTGTGAATGATTTACACGGGGTCGCGGATAGCATGCACCGGATGCAAGTTGCTCGCACAGATGCGACACGAAGATTAAATTTTCCGAGCGCGATCGTTAACTGGATCGTTCCCCCGGCGTTCGATTCGCCAGTTTTAATTATCGCTCGTCAAGTTCCGTCGCATGTTCTTTTTTTCCTTTTACTGCAAAATTTTGCTCGAGGGTAGAACATCCGAGACCCCGATATATCCGTCATCGATGGAAAACATGTCGGACGTAACGAAGAGGATGGTCTCGACGTGGATGCCGTGCGCCATTCTCGGGCTTTTCATTCAAAACGAGTCGTGTCCAATTAAGCGAGATGCCTCGTATGCGCTTCATTTATTCATAATGCGACATGTTTCATCGATATTTCGCCTCTGGCTAAAAATGGCGAGCAAATCAAGCTTCAGACGAGGACCCATGTTTGTTGTCAATAACATCTTGACTCTAGTATAGGAAAAATGTAATAATAATTATACAAATTTTATATTAATTAACAGATACAAAGAGAGAAAAATAATAGAGCATACAAACAAGAAATCTAAACAGAATATCTGAATTATTAGCAATTTTTGAAAATATTTTATTAATCGCAATTATATAAAAAAATAGCAAAATATTTATTTATTCAAAAATTGTCTTCTAAAAATGATAACTTATTTATGACTTTCATATTATTCAGAACACCAATTTTTTCTAAGAAAATATTTTCACAAGCTTGTCCTTATAACGGAATTAATGGTTCTGCAACAAGTTACCCGTACATAAATTATGCAAATGTCTCACTTCTCACCGCAGGATATTAAACGAATGAACATAAAACGCACGTAATAAAAGAAGTCACATGGGACATGGTCAGGTTACCCTCTTTGGGTAGGAATGTCTAATATAGTAATAAAATGAAGCGGAGATGTACTTAGATGCCTCACGAGGAATGCTAACGAGATGGTCTCCATTTGCAATTCCGGTATACTTTAGGAAACGTCGGGAATACAATACAAGCCAAGTCTCGCCGCGCGCGCAGAAGTCATTCCGCCAAGGCAATCCGGATTCGCGACGAGCCCACGGACGCAGCTAATTGAATTCAATCGAAAATGCTTGCCTAATTGCAGCGTCAAGCTTTCGTAAGCCTCGTCTTCGGAAGTTCGCTGTTCCTTCCCCTCACTGGCCCGCCCTCCTCTCTTTCCCGCGTTTCGACCTCCCTCGATTCGCCTTCCATCTTGGAAGTGGGACTGAACTTTCAAGTTTATGGAACTGAATCTTAAGCGGCCGACCCTCCAATTTAAACTTGGGTTGCGATGCTATCGTTTTGCCCTTGAAAGCGAGTTACCTCCACTGGCGCGACACAGCCGCGTGGATCCCCTTGGATCGTACGTCTTCGGAGTGACTCATGAATCATTTCGACGCGGCGACCGCAACGTGTTTCTCTCAGATGTACGTTCTGAAGCCCCTTTACGCGTTTACGGTAGTGCCACAGATTTGATATTATTTAGAATTCGTTACAAAATATTTGACAAATCTTTTGGTGAATTTCGAGTCGACGTCTCTTTAACAGAAAAATCACCATTTGTCATTCCAACGTTGAGTTCTTTGCCCCCAGAGCTACCATACCTGTCAAACTTGTTTTCTTGTCCATTTACATTTCTTTTTCACTTCTGAAGTGTAAGATATCTTTGTAATCCGTCTTCCTTGAAAGCATTTCACATTCACACAGTTTTAACCATTTGTTTCGTAACTATCATAGTAAATATTGATGCAGCAAATGTACAATACACACAGCACCATACCGATTTTTCACGAAAAGTAACCACTCAAACTTTTACACTTTTCCTCCGCCGAAAAATTATTTGTAATCCTGTCGAACTCGATTCAATCGAGTTTCATTCATTTTTAAATTTTTTAATGACTTCTCGCGGTCGCAACGTAGGCGAAAGTGCGTAAAAATAAGCCGCTCGCGAAACGGAGCAGACAGCCCCCGCTGCTCTATGCGACTTGCCCGACTGATTTTTCGAGTATATGTCCGACCTGTCAACGGCCTGATGGAGCAGGGAAAGACTCCAAGAAAAACGAACGATCGTCGAGTTAGAAATGAATCATCGGCCGGCTCGTAACACCACCATCGACGATTAATTCATCGTCGACCGTTCGTTATTACGGTCGACGGCCGACAGATTGGTTGGCGTGAAGGAAAAAAGCTTTTACACGGCATTTTCATGCTCGGAACGAACGATCGCTCCGAACCGCGATGGGATCGCGGCGATGAAAACTTGATAGTCGGCAGGAAAGAGAGAGAGAGAGAGAAAGACAGAGGCTCTCGAGCCCCCACGTGGTACTCTCACGACAATTCGGAATTTCATAGGCACGCTACTCTTCGTGACAGAAATAACTCGGGACATCCCGTATGAACGCAGCCTGACAGCGCAGCGTGTAAACACCTCGTAGTCAGCCAATCGGTCGGGTCGTTGTGTGAGAACAGATATCTGTACTTCAAAAAGTTTAGATACATCTCTCCGCTAGGCAAGAAAGGAGTAGACTTTTAATATTCAACGTTAAGCATCTCGGCAATTGAGCCATGAATTGAAAGTTCGAGGAAGTAAAACATGAATTTCAGTCACAATGGCTTTAATTTAAGCCATTTATTCCCCAGTCCCTTGTAATACAGAAATCGCGAATCTTTCTTCAAACATTAATATAAAAAAGTCTGCTTTAAATTGATTTAAAAGTCTGTTATGAAAGCTAAAGCATTGTTATATTATATAATATTATATCGCAGCTGCGAAGTTGTGAAGCAGAGATTTTCTTCAGTGCGATTTAAAACTTTTCGGGTTTAGTGTACCTCTCGAAAGAGTTCTATTCACGATCGTTCGACGAAGTTTTCAAAGAAGCTCGCGTTTTTATGCTGCACGCGCTGCTCTTACGTGTCGCAAAATAAATTTCCTTGCCGTATTCTCGCATTTACTGTCGCGTTTACTGTTTGCGGTCGCGCACAGCAGCTTCAGAAACGGTTTACGAAGTGCGGATTTACGAATGCCGGTCTTACGAATTCTCCCTGACGTTCGTAGGATGATCATAAGAGGATTTTATCGTTACGACATTGTATCTCCGTCGTACATGACATGAAACGTCGCGTCGTTTATGTCCGAAGAATCTCGAGCGTGACTACTTAAATGTCTACATCGGTTGTCTGACTCATAATGGCAACAGCTCCTTGCTTCGTATGCACAAAAAAAAACTCTTTCGAAATCTTCAGTCGCTCAAAAACTTTTTTATCGATATTTATGTATTACAGAGTGATTCAGAATTATTTTTATATTTGAAAATGTTTCCTTTCTATATTTTTAAATGTAATTTTAAATTTAATTTGTTAATCTTGTCAAATTTAACATTAATTCGCTATTATAGAACATTACAACCAAAAGACCGTACATGTGATTTCTATAAAAAAATATAAGCTAGAAAATTGTTAATTTATTATCTTTGAAAACGTGTCAAAGAGAAGTATCGAAAAGTCGTTTTATTATCGTTACGAAGATTCGCTGAGATATTGCATTTCGTCTATGTTTCTATCTCGAGATGCGAGTTCTTTACCCTGCAATCAAAGACTGCCGGGAAGAAAAATGAAAGGATTAAGTGGAGCACGAAACGAACGTCGGCCACATTACGGCGAAACTCGATTTCGCGACGAGAGGAAAAAAGATTCTAATTGTACTCAACGCAGTCGCTGCGGCGTATAGCGCGATAAAAGGGTCGGCAATAAAACGCAGCGAGGCGGCTAACGGAGAAGATGTATTTTTACGGGGGACGCGCTGTTACTGTCCCGTGGTTCTCACGGGCGAAAATGTCTCAATGTCCGCCTCCACGCAGGACAGCTGATAAATGCATGTGCAATTTGACGCGGCCAACTCGGGCCCTTTTTCCCTCGGTATCTTTATTCCGCGCTCGTATTCACACGATTCGCAACACACTTCTCATGTTCCCTCCCGCGCATTTGGATTTTACGTCCTGGATCTCGCTTCTTCGAACGAGAGCGAATGTTAATCCGATTGCGAAAGTAGAAAATAATTTACTCGCGAGGAAGAATATTCGATTTTCATAAATTAAAAGCGTGGTAAATTTATGAGATTATGATATTCTCTCTCGTCATACAATATATTATTTTACTATGTTATTTGAAAGATTACAACGGGGGGAGAGGGAACGGAAATTACTCCCCAGCGACAAATTCCCGAATAAACTGCGTTCGCGATAGGCAGACGGTAATCCCGAACAGAACAAAAGAAAAGCCGCGTCCGCACTCCCAACCAAAGCCTCCATTGCGCCGGCAATGTAAACACCTGGATATATATAGCTGCGAGAGAAAACGGCGAAAAGTTTTAGCGAGTGCCTCTGACAATCCTCAAGCGGTTGATGGGATTTATATGTGTCAAAAAAAGTTATTCTTTTAAAAAGAGAACTCAAAATAAATTAGTTAATTGATTTTTGTTTGGTAACTTGAGATTTTTAAATTTGATTGAAATTTAAAATTTGCAGTATTCACATTTCTCCGTTATTTTCAATTTAATTTAATTACATTTTACAAACAGTGATACTGTATTAATAAAATCCTCTTTGAACTGATAGTTTAAAATGCTCGTGACATTTTTAATCCACACAGGGTTTTTACGATTACAATTTCGTTCAGCGATCGAAATTACCGGCAACAATATCCATTCGTCTTTACCGTAACTGGCGCAGACATTTCCAATTTTTCAGAATCAACTTGTAACGTGATTTCATCTCTTGTCCGCGTGTCGTTATTTTCTCTCTCCGCTCGTTTCAAGCCGCAGAAATTCCTTATGTCCGCGGGTATCTTCGGGCACGTTTCCGGAACCAAACGAGAAATCGAAGATCGGTTATTTTTCTTTCTCTTTGCACTGAGATAACTCTGAGTTTTCTTGGTTCTGTCCGCTTTATTGCCTCGCCTCGCCCGTCTTCTTCTTGCGCCATAGCGCGGAGTAGAACGTGCCCTTCGATTCTAATAGAACATCGTAAAACCGCGACGACGTCGTGAAAACTGCACAAGACGATGCAGCGGGAAACATTCTTCAGCGGGCATTCTTGGTGTGTCCCGGAGACCGTAGCTTTTCCAATTTCTTCGAACTCCACATTTCTCAACACCCACACTTTTTCTATGCTGATTTTTCACGAGGAATGTGCCGGACACGTGAGAAATATCCGAGAAAAAATAGATGAATGGACGTCGTTGTGAATAACGCGCGTTCCTTGATTGAAATATTCCGGGACAGAAATCACTATGTGGTTTTAGTAACGAGTGTTCATTTCTTCATTTATTATAAATAACATAAATACGTATTAGTTATAGTGATTATTACGAAAAATCTATTGCTGATTGTTTCATTTATCACATTAAGATTTCATCAGTTTTATCGATTTAATTTTAGAGAATTAATTTTAGTTTATAAAATTTTTCTTCTCTCTCCTTCCGTCTCCCTAGAAAAAGATACGTCTTTCTAGAAAAAGATACTTATGCGAAAGATAAAGCGATGCCGGCGAAATCAGACTTTAGCAATCTAATATGTCACCACGCTATTAAGCTTAACTAAACAAAAATCACAAGCATACACGAATAACGTTTTTTCCTCAGTACCACTGTCAGATTAGCAAGGGCATATTTGGACACTTTTTCAACCGGGGATCGCGACAGCAGCCCATCTGGCTGTCATCAACCTTGCCTTCTTCCCGCTCTTCCTTTTTCGGATATAAAAGCTTCTCTCCTATCTTCTCTCGTTCCACCCTTTTTCCCCTAAGCTTCGTTATGTCACATCAAATCAAGTTTGACCCTCGCTTTTCTTTACATCCATACGGGAAGACAGGAAGTTTCTTTGGCACATACCTTTTTCTTCTTCTTCCTCTTCCACCTTCGCGACTTCTTTTTATTCGCATTCCCCGTCGTGCTCGTCGCCGTCGTCGTCGTCGTCGCCGTCGTCGTTGTCGTCGTCGTCGTCGTTGGGATCGTCGTCGTCGTTGTCGTCGTCGTTGCCGTTGTCTTCGTCGCCGTTATCCTTGTCTCATCCACCGTCCTTCTTCTTCTCCTTCTCTTCTTCCTCCTCTTTCTTTTGTTCCTCTTGCTTCTTTCCGCCACGGCCGTGCGGAATTCGAACCGGGGTTCGATTTGGCGGCACCCAGTTGGAGCTGATCGGCATTACTGCGTTCGAGTAGACTGCTCGCACCCGAAGTCTACCTCCTTCTCTACTTCTCTCCATCTTTCTCTCTTTCGCTTCGCCAGCCCTCTCTTCCTTCCCCGTTCTTTCTCACTCTGTTGTCCGCAATTTCCTCCACGCACTTCCTTGCCCTCTTTCTCGCACCTTTCGCGTTTTTCCCTTCTCCTCTTTGTCTCTCATTCCCGCTTTCGTAAACGCTCCGTGCGACCCGTCTCAACTCTCTCTCTTTCTCTCCTCCGCATTTTCCGGCGATATTGCTCTCCCACCTCAACAGCTCTCTCTCTCTCTCTCTCTGTTCTTGGTCTCGCCCCATCCTTCTTCTTTACGCCAGCTTCTTCTCCGTCTCTTTCTCTCCTACAACCGCAGGCGCTATCTTACCGATCTAAAATTACCCTAGAAACGCTGAACGCCATCTTCTCTCTCTTTTTCTCTCCCTCTAAATCTTCTCCTACCGCTTTTCCTCCTGCAGCTTTCAGCGCATATGTCGTCTTCCGCCATGAACGTCGCTTGCCTTTCTGAGGTGAGCGACTTATTCCTGAGCATGATCGCTTATATCAGGTTTAGAGATCGGTATTTAAACATTCCATCGATAGATACTATCGAAGTGTGATTGTTGAGCAGTTCGATGACAGTTTATGAATCGATCGGTAATCTGAGAACGATTTATAGGAACGAAGAACGAGGGAGATGATTTCAAAGTCAAATTGGAGCAGTGAGATTGAAATCAGCTTGCGGTACCTTTCACTATTTATTTTTAAAGTATTCCAATGGAGTTAACTGAGAAGTGATGTAAAGGAGAGTTAGAATATTAAGGCGCAAATAACAAGATTTATTAAATATAGAATATAAAGTAAGCTTAAGAATGTACAGAAATAAAAACTTACAAATTTTTTTTAATAACTATTTTTGGATATTAAATCATACTGTAATTTTTGTGGAGGAAAAGCAAATATACCAATTTATCAATATAGATATATCAATAATCTTAAATTTAATCTTTTTTTTAACAATTATGTTCTTATTAAATTCATTTTAATTTGATTGGGATTTAGTAATTTAGAAGTTCGACTTTGAAATTTAAATATTTGTAATATACGATCTTATTCCCTGAATCGTTTATCAAGAAACGATTGTCTTGAAAACTTTTAAGGTATCCATAACAATTGCGAGATCTTTTGAGTTTATTCACATATTTCTTCTGCAGAAAATTAAATTATTATGATCAAATCCGTCAGCGAATTTCTTTTTCGTGCGCGCGGTTCACGACGGTAGCTGCCCTTTTTTTAATGACCTCTGCAATTTTATGCGTTAAAGTGTCGTAAATGTCGCGGCTGACTTATGGCTATAGAAGATGCGGAAAGGCACGCACGCTATGCAAACTCCCGCTGCGCGTTTCACGCACCATAAACTTATGAATGGCCGAGGGACAACTCGCCCAATTCGCAAGCGTTTATCTTTGACTATGTCGTTCATTTATTAACAATGATCCAATCAATCTTTGGTACTGTTCCGGACTCGAATAATAGAAATATATGTATGTTCCAATTTTAAAGTCGTAGCGCTGCGGCAGACCGTAGTATATTTATGTTTCCTTTACATGCGTTCATGTTTATTGCAACGCTCGCGCAGCAGCATTTGGTACAAATTGCAAGATTACAGACATGATAAATTGTTATGTGTAAAATTCGAAAAAAATATAAAAAATTATCCGTTATCTAAATATTAATTCTGTCATATTGTAATTATTATTGTTAGAGTTGCAGTCTTTATTTTGTACAGCGATCATTTTCACTTCACCAAACGGTCCGAGAAAAATCCATTAATCCTCGATCTAAAAGCGTGCACGCGTGCAGATGCGGATTTTGCTTTATATGCAGTTTGCGTTATTTCCGTGGTTCGCGTTGCTAACGCAGAAGCGAATCCCGCGATTCAGACTTCTATATCTGGCTCGGTCCAACACTGTTTCCGCGTTTGGCCAAATAAAGTACCACAGGCTCACCAAAAAGAGGTTCAAGATCGTTTGACCGTTTGGCGAGATTTCGCGCGATGATCTCGATTTAGGCGCGTGACATATTTCCGTGCATCCTCTGGCTACACGTATGAATGCACCTGTCGTACCTCCTCCCTCCGTTCTTCTGTCCTGGCCTCCCACTACGGTGGAATCCAAATATCGTATCTCCGGCCGAGGAGAATTCACTCCGACTGTGATTCGCGCGCATATCCGCGTGTTACTGCGCGGCCTACATCCGAGGCTAAATCCATGGAGACTCCGACTCAGTGACGAATGGTTCATCTGTGGATTTCCGTGCGTTCGCGCAAGAAAATTAACGATCTATCCCGTCTCATTGGGACTTGTTCCATAGTGATGATACGATTAAAATTTATGATTATAATTGATAATAAAATACATTGTCTAAACATAATTTTTGTGTCTTGATGACAATTAATATAATTCTATGTTTAGAGAGATAAAAATATTTTTCATAAGTTTCTCCTCCCTTGAGAAAATTTTAGGTCAAGTAAAAATTTAATTGTTTTAAATTTAAGATATACAGAGTGTCTTACAATTTGCAACCGAAATTTTATTGACATATTTTTCTAAGTAAAAGATAAGATGAAAATCCTAATACGAAAATGAGATTACAATACTTTTCAAATAGGAAGCTCTTATAATGCACGAATCAGATAGTTTAAAGTTCACACGCTCAGAGATGGTACATCGGTTAGATTATGCCCTTGTGCACTTGCCGACACCTTATAAGATGGAAATAATTACATGTATAATAATGTTAAAATTATTTGAATTATATTTAAATACGTAAATAGAAAATGAACATTGTACATGCTAGTAATGGTAACTGTGTAACCATGTCACAAGTTGACAGTTTGTTAATTTGACAACTTCAAAAGAGACAATTTCATTTATATGCTGATCAATGTACTGTCCCTGAGCGCCCTGAACTTTACACTACCTGATTCATGTATTATAAGAGCTTCTTATTTGAAAAGTATTGTAGTTTCGACATTGTCGTATTAGGATTTATATCTTATTTTTTAGTCAGGAATATATCATTAAAATTTCAGTCCCGAAACTGTGGGACACCCTGTATATTTCTTTAGTATTAAGAATTCATTATATATATAATTAGCTTTCTGAAAATTACTAACCATACTTACGCACTACATATTTTTCACTTTATATCGTGATATTCAAGCAACTAATAAATAATATTTCTTACTAGTATTTCTTATTATTAATAGATTTAATCGTGAAAAGAAGATGGAAAATTATATAAAAGAGACACGATTATAATTTTGAGCAAAGTTAAATATATATTCACAAACAGCAAAATTAAATATATATTTACGGCCGTATAAATTTTCCAAATCGCAACCAATATCTCTTCGAGAAATAAACATCTAATTTCGTCTTATTTTCAAGCGCATTGATCTTCCTGCCATTTGAGTGCGCGCCAAACTGGCGGAATGACTCGTTAAAATCGAAAAATTCCAGGCATTTCCGCGCGATTGGCAAAGATTTCCGTGGCGAAAAAAAAAGAAAGAAAAGGAAAATCACGTCGGAAACCTAGAGGCCACAGCTCTCATCGTGACGTGCAACAAAGTTGCATGAAGTTTGATCGAGTACGCCGGTCTTCCGCAACGCAGTGGCCGCTGAAATTTCCATTATTACACGTTCAAGTACCCGCCAACGATGTACACCGTCGCGCGATAAGCGCGCGCGCGCGGATGATAATTACTTCACAAGCGGGGAAATCAGAGAAGTTTACTCCGCTCGGGCATGGAGTGTGCCGATGTTACTACCGTCGGGAGTACTCGCGGGCTGCAACTTATGCGTATTTCCATGGGGCCGCGAACTTCGGCGGCACCCCGAAGTTCCGCTAACCTTGCCTAGAATCAAGAAAGCAACCTTAGCGCAACTTAATCAACTCGCGTACGCAACTAACTTTAACTGTAACCTTATTATTTCTGGAAAAATTAGTAAAGTAATAAGAAGAACAGGAACAACAAATACAAATTTTTATTAATAATTCTTATTAATCATGAAATATTTCTTTATTTCTTCGTAATATGAATGAACTAGAAATTCTATGAATAAATAATTTATAAAGTTGTATTTCTATAACTTTTATGAAAGATAATAAATAAATAAAATTGGTTATATTAAAAAAATTAATAATTTAAAATAAAAATGAAATATTTAATATCAATATATTTCTGAATATTTATAATAATTGCCGCATCTTAAAGTCTAGTACAACAATTATTTTACTATTTTACCAATTTTATGCAAAATTCTCAAGAGTATCGAGACTTTAAAATCTATCAACTTCCCCATTTACTTTACGTTTTTAACTTGACACTTTGTGTTCGTAAATGTGATTCCAATCGAGATTGTCAGGGAATGGTGAAGGCCCCCATTAATTCAGTCTACGTTAACCCAAGATACGCCTGTACTTTATAGCGAGTTAATTTCGTCACGCGTCGAAACACGATTTTGATGAGCCCTTTCGAGGTACATTTAATTTCCCCGACTCTCTCCCTGACCGAATAGAGAAACGTTGCTTTACGAGTCGACGATTTATCGCGTGCGTGTACGGGACGACATGTGAGATCTATCGAGTGTTCCTGCGGCAAAGGAGGAAGGAAAGTCCGTGATAACCCAGCCAGTTATTCGTCGGACATTGGATGTCGTTAAAGTCGTTGCCGTCAATGTGGTCTCCGCGTAAAAGCGGCTTTTCCCCCTTCGCCTTTACGACCATCGTAGCATCGTCCCGATCAGTTTTGCGACCGTGAACGAACGAATTGGGAACACGAAGCAGTGGATTATTTTCGCAATAGGCACTTTAATTTTATTTTCGTCAAGTTTCGTTATTTAAGAGCGCATTACATGCTCGATATGGTGGTGCAACGATCTCATTTGTCGTTTGAAACGCAAAGCCCATCGTCTGAAATTAATTTTAAACTGTGCTCGTTATTTTATAAAACTTTACGAATTGTTTTTGGATACTTTGAGTACATCTTACTTATAGAATTAAATTTATTTGTGTACTTTTCGCTTTCTTCTTTATTATACATTATTTCCGGCTAATTCTATTTTTATATTACATCTCTCTGTTCACATTATATCTCGGAGAAACAATATTTTCCACAAGCAACAACAATGAATCATGCCTGCTCGTGCATAGTCATACAAGCATATTTTTGCATCGTTAATTAAATTTTCACGCGTGCGCACACGAAACAAAGGGCCCTCATTGAGCGTTCTTGCCGACGATTGCTCCTGTTTGCGCGATCGTGGAGGTCCGCCAACAATAACGCATAATTTTTGCGAGGGCGGAGAAAACGATTAGCGGGAAGAGGGGACGACGGTCGGGATGCGAAAAATTTCATATTCGACGTCAGCACGGAAAATGCATATGCATATATTTCTGCCTGCACCGCCGTATATTTGTGCGCGTGCCACGCGCGCACCTAAATAGGAGACCATCCCGGCAGTCCTTCCCGTCCTCGTCCCGGCCGTACATTGTGCCGCTCCCCTCTCCTCGCACCTCGTGGAGCCGAGCTTTTAATTAACTCGTTTGTTTGTCCGCAGGTTGGTATTCTTGAATTGTGCGGCTCTACGTGCGCCGGAAGTATGCTGGGACCACCAGCGCGTGTATGTGTAAGTACCGCATTTTTGCGCGTGTCAGTGTTTGGGGTCGACGAAATTGCATTTTCCTTCATCGCCCTCGATTCTTCTGCCGCCGTTTTGTCAATTCCGCCATTTGCGCCACGCCCCAAGTATCGTTGTTACACGTCTGGCACACTTGGTGAATTTTTATTCACAAATTGTGAAGGTTCTTAATATTGGCTCTGATAAATAAAAAAATACTATGTCTCCCCTTTGTAGATTTGTAATGTAACGTAATAATTATATTAATGAGTGAATTTTATCAATATTCACTTCGATATTCGCATTTCGTGTGCAATATAAAAATCAAAGTTAAACTCTTTGGTACTTAATGGAAATATTAATAAGTTTCTCGTATAATTATCGTATTATTAATACATTTTTACATATTGATGCGTGCTTTTTGCTTGTACAGTTATTATATTGCTGTAGGAATTGTACATGGAGATTTAAAAAACATCTAGATGAAGATACGATTTATGAATAATTTGTACAAAGTTAGTTTTACTATTGTTAATCAATATAGATCCTGTCAAGTCCAATCATGTTTCGTGGTTTATCTACTTTCGAGTTTTACGATATCAGTCGCTCTCTCGTGTATGCACATATGGCTTTACTACGCTTCGAAGCGTACCTTTCTTAACTCCGTAAATGCCCCGGGGATTTCGAGAGGATCAAAGAAGCCATAAATCGACGACCAAGTAGCTCGAATCCTATCGAGAACCTTTGCGAACCTTGACAGTAGTGATGTCCTATCGACATATTTTCCGACACTGTTTCTCGATCGACGTTCCGCGAACATCGCGCTGTCTCTCTTGCAAAATTTAAAATGACATTTCTCTGAATTCATGACGTAATTCCAATCCATAGGTATGAATTCTATACAACAAATGTTCGGTAAATGTAATTATATTCTCATCGAAATATGATATCCAGCGCTTTGCATTGAATATGTCGATATATTCTGCAATATAAATTTTTCTTATATTTTTTTTATTCAGGACTGTATGTGAACACGTTTATTAAAATTCTAATAAGCTCGTGTACTTTTATATGGGCGGTTAATAAATTTGTTGTAAAGTATATCGTAGCCCAGAATAATGGGCATAACTTTTTTCGCTCGCGCGTGACGCGGAGTTAATTATAAATTTCATATATATCGCGTACAAAACTCAACAATTTTAAAGTCAAACTCGAAATTATCCCGGAACGAGCGGATAATATATGACACGGCAAACAGAAAAGAGGGAAGAGGAGAGAAAGCGCAACCGGGTTACAACCAGGCCACGTATAGAAACGAACTATGCGTGCGGATCTAATTTACGCAGACGCAAGTACGCAAGCAACGCTTTCAAAGTAAATTGCATTTCCCTTTGTCGGGCCCGTATCGTCTGCTCCTCTCGTCGCGGCGCGTCACTATGCACAATACGCGAAAATCAGCACACCATACACGCACACACACACACGCGCGCACATCGCGCCCAGGACTACAAAAAACGAAGGAAAGAGAGAGGAGGGGAGAAAAAAGGGGCGGGTGGGAGAGAGGGCAAGCGACCGGGCTCGTTAAGAGCCCATGAAAACTGTATGGAAAATAAATTGCATGGTCAGCGAGAGAGAGAGCATAGTTGTGAGAGAATTACTCGCGCTATGGCTTTTGCGCAATATGTGTCCGTCGTGAACACGTAGAAACGCAATGTTTGCCTATATGTCGGGCAGATTCATCGAGTTAATTAAACTTTGAGGTAATACGCGCCATTCCCGGTAATTTTTTTTTTTGTTTTAGTTAATATTCTCTCTATAACCTTGGGCAATAGGATATAACGTCGTGCACGGGAGATATTAAACCGCAATTTAATTGCCAGCTAATTCTTATTCGGCGGAAACAATATACTGTCTGCTGTAGGCAGGATAAAATAAATCGTTTTAACATTTTTAACGGAAGAGAGGTCGCGAATATTTATTTCGCGATTATTCAGCTATTGTTATCATAATAATATAAATCTTCCATATTTATATGCACACTCGAGATTTTAATTAATGTTTAAAAGAATAGATTATGATTTGCTTTTAAATCTTTTGCTGCCTAGTAAAATTTTAATTATAAATTTTTATTTCTACCTTTCATGAATCTTGGTTTTTGATAGTTTATGATTGACATATTCATGATTATTTAAAATTTATTCGTAAAAGTTTATCTGACAAAAGGAATTTTTTATTTGCAAAGAAATGTTTGAAATTCTAATAATCACATGTGTTGTTAGCTCGTCATAACAATATCGATCTTGTTGTAAGCGCAAATAACGATAGTCGTAAATTCATATCAGAGCACATCGCGAGAATCGGTATTTCTCTTTTTCCATTGAAATGATTGATCGAAATTCATATCTTTCAGCTATGTCGATTCGCTCGCCACGTTCGCCGAATGTATCCGCATTTATTTATGAAGGCACAGACATTTTTACGTATGTGCTGTTTTTTTTATCGTTCCGAGTCGATGCAGGGTCGCGAATTCTCTCTGGTTGATCGTATTTCAAAGCTCGTTAAATCGTGTTAACGGTTGGCATACTGGATGCACGCCATGCAGGATGCGTTTATACCGTATAAGATTCTAAACGACCCTATACATTTTACTTTGGCCATTTATCGTCTGTAAAATAGGCTGGTTCGGCGCCAGACAGCGCGAAACGTCAGCTTTCATTGCGGAAGCTTGCTTCGCGTTTCAGTTTCACATCACATCACTGAACGTGAAATTAAACGAAGGCAAAATAGTAATAGATAGGTATACTTTTAAGCATATGCTTGTAAGATAAAATATTCTTCTATTTTATTATAACATTTCACTATAGTAGAAGAAGGAAAAATCTAAAATCTCATAACAAAATAATTGGATCATGTTAGTTAATTAAATATTAACTTTTTCAAACTTTTAAACGTTTCTTAACATTAAGAGAATAATCTGATATTAATATTTAAAACACATTGTATCTCGGATTTTCTATTTGACAAAATGACTTTAATACTTTCTCGTTATAATGTTTTATCCTTGTTTTGTATTTTGTAAACTAGTATTGCTAGTTGTATAACGATATGTTGTAAAACATCGCGTTTACTATTTCTGTGGAAAGTAATGATTGATCTCCCGTTGAGGAAATTGTGAAACTTACACAGCAGCCGTTGACACGATTGCGTCATAGAGAGAGCATCTTCATTAATAAAACTTATTTTCGTTGAGGTCGCGCTGATCCATCCATCATCCATTAAATTACACGCCGTCGCAGTTTGTCTCGCGCAAAATCATAATATCGCATAATTAAAATGAAATTATGTGATCGGAAGAATGAGAAAAGTTCGCGATATTTATTTACGCACGGAAATGCTATTTCCGTTAATAATTTATTACGCGAAGAAGATGGATTATTGGATAAATCGTTATCTCTCTGCTTATCCACAAAGTTTCACTTGTATTATTTATACATTTTTGCTTGTGTGGTACATGATCAATCAGAATTCATTAATTAATTTCATTATCTGTCATTAGTTAATATAAGCTACAAGAGACAGGGAATTTGATATGATTACTTTTTCCCTGTAGATTGTTTTTGCAAACGAATCAATATTTGACGTACATGTGCGTTCGTGCATTGTCCATACGTTCATAATTTTACATTACTTTTGACATATGACTCGCTAATCTGATAGGAACTCGCACCACATTCGGATCTTTATAGACCGAACGGTCGCGTCTAACTCCGAGAATGGCGAAACGGGCGATTACATCGCGTGACTCGATGCGCCAGGTCAGATTACACGTGGCAAAGAGAGCTCAGCTCCGGCTCTTGCTATACCTTCGCTGTCCTAAATCCTGTTGGCCCTTGTCAACCGAGTTCAAGAACTCCGAAAGCGACGTGGGCGGCCGAGACCGCCGTATCTCCACCCACCTTTCTATCCTTCTTTCACGGACGCGAGATATATATTTCGAGGATATAGCCGACGCGTATGGAGGCAGTTAAGTTTGCCCGTGAATCGACCATGCAAAATTATTGTCCTCACACCTTCTTCCTAGCCCTCAAATTCGGATTGCGCCGAATGAAGAATCGCGTTTGCCGCATCGATGCGCCACCCCACATTTGTTTACACCTAGGGATCTGCCGCTCCCCTGTTAAACGTTTTCACGTGTCGATTCAATCATCATTAGGTATTATTTCCACGCTTTCGTTGAATTCACGTTATTTCAATCTATTTCTTTCTATTTGTTCATATTTATAATTAATATTAATAAAATAAGATAAATAGAAAATGTTTAATTACTTATTACATATGATTAATTGATTAAGGATTCTGTGATTGGCTAACGTGATCTTTTTTGAAAAAAAGAAACAAAAAAAGGAACTCGAAAATGAAAAGTTAAATAAAATAAATATTTGAAAAATTTTTACTTCTGAAAACGATAAATTCCAAGTATATTTAGAAATTTTATTTTTAAAATATTTATCTTATTTAACATTTCATTCTCGAGTTTCTTTTTTTTCTAAATCGTATATATCTGATTCAGGAGAGGCAACCTCCCGTGGTGCGCACAGATTATACATCAGATATACAGGATAGTTTAAGTCAATCGGCTCTTTTTTTAGAGAATTTTCTAGGCAAAATATTTTCGATGGTTTACTATTGCTTTCTGAGAGGAGACAAGCGTATGAAAATTTCTTTGAAGATTTGCCAAGAGAGAGAATCGAATCCGATATCTTTAGTAAAGTACTACTAAATCATACTCTGTCTCTTCCAATGATTAGGATTAAAATAATCGTGAATGATTAGCGAGTGTGATAGCTGATAAAAATTTTGTCCTTTTATAATGTAACGACGTATTATTTAATATCTTCTTAAAAGAGGTATCTGGTGCACGAGAGTGCGCCAAATTACCTTTTTATCGTTCTCGGTTTCTGCCCGAGCGCGCGGCTTTATATAGCAGTTAGTGCTATTAAGGAAATGCGCTTAGAGCGTTTCGAACATCTGCGTCTTCGTCATTAATCCTCTCTCCTACGTCGGCTCGTCTCATTGCCTCCCAAAACAGATAGACCGAATTCCCCCGTTGCCTCCCTTTTATCTTGTCTTTCGCTCTGCAGTTACAGCAATTTTGCTTCGTCGCGTTTCATAAACATCCACCCCCTTCGCTTGCCCGCGGCTCGTTTGTGCTACAAATTGCTCTAAGAAGATTTCGTTGGGCGATGCTTTTGATAGAAGTTCAGATCATGATTTATACTCCTATACTCCCTTCGGAATTCACGAGGCTGCTCTGCGACACAGTTTAATCCTAAATTTTGCAAAAGACCCTAAGCAAACTTGAAATTACATTTGTAATAAAAAATATAAAGGATATATTGCTTATTTGTTGCAACAATGACATAACTCGAAAGCAGTTTTCCAGAAAATGAGTTTTAATGTGTTAAAATGAGTTTTAATTTGAATCATTAAAATTTTGTAATATTATTAAATGCGATTTTAATATTAATAACTGATTGTAAAGGTGTAAAAGTATCTATTATATTAGCTTTCTATTCAGTATTGAATTCTCATCATTCTTTTACAAGCAATTCAAAAATGATGATTTTTGAGTTATATTGTTATTGTGCAAGCAAATGAATGATATATCAAACCGCATAAATACAACAGAGAATAACTAGAACTTTTATTTCTTTTGTGTGATTTTTTTACGATATAGTATTCATAAAATAAAAACAATTATAAAAATAATATTTCATTTTTTAAAAAAAATTATATTTATTTGTGCAGTATTTATATTTACCTTATTTATTATCTTCCGAATTATAGATGATTTTCAGATTTATTTTTATAGATTTTTATAGATTTAAATTGCACATTCTTAATTCGCGATTAGTCTTAATAGTGGTATAACAATTCAGATGTTACGACTAGAAGTAGGTATACAAATGCCATTGGTGCACCCCGAAATACCGCGGCAATCCGAATTCTTTCGTGGTAACGACATTTGCCCAGAAGCCCATCCTCTTTCCTTTAATCAACAGATCCTAGTCGGGTAATTGCTCCTCTGTCGTCGCACACGCGCGTGTAATCGTCACACGAGAGCACATCAGCTAACTGGTTTCTCGGTCTCGAGAGCGCAAGCGAGGGAGATCGCGAGAATTAACTCGGCGAGTTCAATGGTGCGATCTCCGCTGCGTAACGAGCGGAGTGGCAGATGGCTTGGAAAATGTAGGATTACGGAACTAGCGAAACTATTGAATTACCCGAGCCAGCGTGCCATGGGGCCGGGGAACGAAGAAATGAAACCTACTTGGGTGCCGTCCACCACCCTCTCCACTATCCGAAACGCTACCGAGCAATCGCGGCGATCTCGAGTTTTGCCCGTACTGCGAGCGGAAAACGTGATAGAGATAACTGTCTGTTATCGCCGGCGGGATCGTTGTTGCTACGAACGGAAGGTTGTGTACCTCTCCGTGAAAATCTGAGTCGGTGGTGAATCCGGCTGCTAGCTTTCATGATCGCTGCCGAACGCTCGCCGGTGAACACGTGCAAACCTAAATTGTTACGAGTTCGTAGCTCGCGGGTTTCGCCGAACTTCATCGCGCTGTAGAAAAACGGAAGTCGATCGAAAAAAGGGAAGACAGATATAGGATGAAAAGTAAAACAAATACGTTTTATATTTTGTAAATTTTGTGTAATTAACGGCATTTATTGACTCTCAGTTCATCACGCTGCAGAGAGCATTGTGCTCCTCTTAGAGTTAATATTGCATTCGTAGTGGATGCGCGATATGACCGAGAGACACGCGCGATCACTATTAATCACATCGAATTCTGCGGAGTGTCCTGCGTTAGCCGATTTCGAAGCCATCAACGAAATCCCGCGGGCATCACGAATCGGCAATCAAGCGACAAATTATCTCGAATCCCACGCGTCCGTATCGTACTTCATTTCCGATGGCTATCCAGCGGCGTACGCGCGACGGGAATGACGATATCGAGTTAATTTGTCGTTCGACTTGCATGCCGTATTATCAGCACGGCGCGGAGAACGTTACGGGTTACTTCAAACGAAAGGAATATTCTCAGTAATTCTCTGAGTAATTATTTCAGGAAGCGCCCGGCCATTGAAAGCCATGGACGAATTATGTTGGCCGGCATAACGAGCCAATCATTTATCGTCGCATTTATCCTGTCAAAGGTACAAGCTGCATGCACTCAGAGGTGGAACTTTCGACGTTAACCTGTTGCTTCGACGGCGGATTTATTACTCGATGCGATGAATATTTCGTTGTGATCGCGGCACGTCTCACGACTTGATAATTATAGAAATGGGCACTTCTCTTATCGATCACCCGAGAGAAGCATACGTACTTACTGTATACATGTCAATATCGTGTTAATATGTTTCTAATTCTATTGGCAATCATTGAAAAGTTTACATTACGTAATTTACATAAATTATTCTTACTTCTTCGCAAATCCGATATCGGTGAAAAATAAAGTGTACGATTTCATAAACGGTAGCTCGCCCTACCGTTTTTTCGTTTTCTTATCGGTCCTGAATCCGCAGCCGTAATCTCGTGAGCTCGCTTCCGAGAAGGCGCTTAAGCTGAGAGAAGCACACAGCCATCTAGGCAATCTCGACGGTATCCTCCGGTCTAGTCGCGGCGTGGAGGACAACATCACGGCTACGAGGGGAAGTAGCTGGCGGGATATAGCTTTATTAAAGTTAAACAATTCCAAGGCGGCGAAGCGTAATCCTGACGCGCGGCGTATTGGCACGAAGTGCTTGCACGTGGTATCGTCTGCCACCCCCGAGGATAGACGCCGCCCCTCGGTTGCACCTTCACTCTCACCTCCGCTCTCCCGATCCCTCCTTTTGCTGCGCTCCTGCTCCCCTCGCTGGCTCTGCGAACGGAAAAGCGAAAGAAATCTTGGCACGAAGTATCTCCGGCGCGAGGAAAGAGAAACGATGTTATTGTTACCGCGATGCAATAAAGCTCGCTGGAAACGGAAATTATGATCTAAGCGGTCAAGTTTTTCTCATATCGGAAATTCCTTTGCGCTACTATTTTACACCGTAAATTATAGCAATACGAACGTATGCATCTCATGGTACTAATTTATTTAGAATTTCATTAAATTTTTCGTTATTTTAAATCTTTTTCTCGATTTTAATATATTCTATCTTTTCATAATTATCTTAATTAGTTAATCTTAATTTAAATAATCTTATGGTAATCTTGCTGATAAAAAATTTAATCCTATTATAACTTGACGTTTTCTTTACTTCGGACATATTCCATTTATTGCAACGGATTTACAAGAAAAACAGGTCTGCGGGTATGAATTTACAATAATTAGTCATAGAGCGTGAACCACGGGTATGAATAACTGCGTCCATAAATTTTCGTGGACGTATCTTACACGCGTGCGTGTACGTTTTCGTTAGTCATATGTGAGGTGATCTCTCAAACTGAGAAGATTTGTTGCACAACGTCGGCATATCTATACTTCTCGAGCTACAGATTGTTAACAATTGAATAAAAATTATTTTCCGTGTATCAAACATGCGATATATCTGAAAAAAATGATAAATTTTTTACTAATTAATATCAAACAAATTAATAGTCCTTGGAATTTTTTTCATTCGCAATTTAATCTTGAAAGTTTCTTTATAACGACACGAAACGCGCATGTAACAATTAAGCGTCGTTCATCTCGCTAAGAAAGAAATTGATATCGAATTTTTCAAGAAAAAAAAAACTGTTGTTAAATATTTTCAGCCGATGATGGATCACTGCACATAACTGCCAGAGAAAGGGTTGCTACCGACCAATTCCTCACTGCCCGAAGTAATATCTGTTTTTATGGATTCGCGTAGTTCCTCTCGCGTACGCGCCGTTCGTTCCTGGGCGAAGCAGCGAAAGAAATCTCGCGACGACCATTTCGAGGCTTATCTACAGAGTTACGTTAACGTCATGCCACTCTGTCTCCCTCGTTGTCGGATGTTTTTGCCGGGGGATTGGGCCTCCCCCCCGTGTCACTCTCATCCAAGAGCGCAATCCCGACCTCTCGATCGTTATCTAAACGATCATTTTCTCGTACGGCCGCGCGAGGATAACCCAGCATCGTTCTTCCCGGGATCCGCGTACAACGATCGTCTGGATCTTGCGCGCTCGGTTGATCCTTGCTCCGTGCCAACGGTAGCGAATTAACTTGCGCCATTGTTACGCTTCTGCCCGTACCGACGTTATGACCCCGCGATTCTCGCGTCGCTTTAAGAAGCGTCGATTACTATTCTCCATGACGTGGACGAAACGGTCGCATTCAGAGAGCGCAATTTAAAACGCACTTTCCGAGCTTTTGTCCGACTTTATCGCAAAATTGCCATGAAGTTTTCGCCGGCTATTCCTCGAGGGAAAATAAATGATTTTAATTAATCTCTAATTGTACGAGATACCGAAACTTTTTTCAAGAATTTAATTAATTCGTTTGTTTAAACGGATCATGTTGCATTTAAATTTAAACAGAATTCTGTGCTATATAGGATTTTTATTTAGAAATTTTCTTGAAAAAACTAACTTTAATTAGAGTTCTTTATTTTCTTTTTGATATCATAATTCTATCTACTTATGCATTTGTGAATGCCCCGGGAATAAAAATCCTCACATGCGGAGTATGAGATAATATTTTAGCTTCATTTATTTTACTTATTGTTTTTGAAAGTTTACAAGAAAGTATTTTCACGAAGGCAGATCTCGCTCGATTGATAATTAACGGTGTGATTAATTGAAACTTCTCACATTTCACGCCCTTTGTTTGAAGTTGAATTAGTTCGCCTTGTTTTCCGTTTAAAAAAAGATATATAAAGAATTTTCGTGAAAACTTGGAGAGCGAACTTGGAAGTTTCTCACGCAAGAATGTGCGCAGTTTCAACTGAGGAATTTTGCTCAAATTATTTTTCTTTTCGTACATCTGGTTCGTGGCAGCGTAAAGGTGCAATTAAACTCGGAATGTTATATAACGGAAATCAACTTTTCGCTAGCCGGGAGTTTGTTTATTTGTCGAAGTCTTCCGCCTGTGTTATTTTCCATACATTCACGTAAATAGCCCTTTATTTTAAATGCGGGAGTTGCATCAACATTTATAATACTCGGATGTGTAATGTGTAGTTTATACTGTTCAAAAATGAATGACAAATTGAATCATGTAGATAACTCACATCATAATGCGACTTTATCGTCCAATCTTTGCTACGATAAAATTGATCATTATAAATAACATCTCGAATGCGAATTTATCATCCGATCTCAAATATACGAGTTTTACCTCGACGCTATTAAATTTAGAAAAATATCGTGGTTTTTTTGTTGCTCGTTAGTCGACATCGATTCGCAAACTTCACCAGATCCTCGATGGTCTCGACGGGAAGATATCGCGCTATCGTAATACGACTCGACTTGTTAACTAAAACACTCCAATTAGTTAGTGGAGGATCACGCACTCGTAGTGGACCTCCCCGTGTTATCGACGGACTGTATCTTGAGATCTCGTGATTAAATGTCTATGTTGTCGTATTATAAGCATCATTTATTATGCCATTCCTTCTCGCGATTTACATATTCTCAGGAACTCGATCTAAGAGGGAACGTTTGACTATGATTTATTCCGTCTTTTTTTTACATGTTTCACAAAAACTTGTTATTTTTATTACACTAATTTTCAGAAATTATATTTTATCTTATGATCGGAAATAGAATATTAGCAATTTTGCAGTTTACAACATATCGTAAACTGTAAAACTAATATATACAAAATTTTACTCATCGCTTTTGATCTCGCTGAATCGTCCTGAGTTTCGAATGCGGGACGCAAAACGGCTGCAATAAATGTCCCGAATTTTACAACTCACGACCGCCACACCCGCAAGGAATCTATCGTGTAACGTGAGCTGACCTTTCCGTGCCTTCGTGCGCACAGCTCGTAATTCAATTCCGTGTCGCCGAATCAAAACGATTAATCTTCCAGCGCTGCGCAACGAGCTCGACACGCTCCGTCTGTAAAAGCGTAAAAAGAGATCTCAAATTCTTTAGATTCCGCGACTCGCGCGAATCTTCCGTTCACCCTCTTATAGATACGAAAATAACCGTGTTAATATCTCTTGGACTTGATTATTTATTTTACCTTATCTTATAAAACTTACCGTATCTGTGGAATTTTTGTGGAATGTAAACAAATTAGTTAATCAATTGTAATTCAGTCAAGATATTCTTATAGAACATTTTTGAGTAATTATGATTATGTTTATAATTTTAATACACATGTACTTGTATATGTATACAATATGCATTAAAAAGATTTTACATATTTATATAAATATGCACCTTCTGTATGTCAACAAAAATAACACGATAAAATCAGTGAACACGATAATGATTCTCTAGCGCAATTAATAATTATTTTTTAATAACATTATGGCGCAATTTTGTTTAATTGATGGTTATTGTAGACTATAATTCTGCGATTGCAACTAATTTTACCGTTGGAGGATATTATCTCATCCTCGCAATTACTCCCATTGATCGTATCAAAAATAAACGCCGCGTTATATACATAACGGATTGCAACCGATGCAAAAGCCAATATCGCCAGCCGAATTTACACCGCAATATCGGAAGCGACACGCACATCTTGCGTCTCGCAGCTGCTCCCACGCGCTATCTATTCGACCTCGAACACTATTTTGTATCGGACAATCGCGCGCGCGTCCCCACGCCTCTGTAATGGGATTCCGCAGAACTATCTAATTCCTTTCCTCTTTCCTATTTCTCCCGGAACGAAATTCCAGACGGTGTGTCTTTAAGTAACGGCCGCCGTGTGTCGATGTCCCCGAGCAAAGAGCGCAAAGTGAATTTCCATTCGGTCTTGTACGAAGTCCATTCCCGTTCGCAGCTCCAATTCCTTTTTTTTCCGCCGGCTTTTTCCCTCGTTTCTATCTCGCTCCGTTGCATTTAACGAAATCGAGCCCGCGCGCGCATCGCTCGTCGCCGCGATAAAATTCGCTTGAAAATTGTTTCGCGTCGAGCGGCCGAACTTGAACTCTCTCCCCAATGCATTCTGGAATCGATATAATCCCGTAGAATGCGTCTGTTGTTTTCTGATCTTGTAAATAATTTTAGACTGTCAAACGATTTATCTCATTCCAATAACGTTCAGTGACAATTCATACGCAGTACAACAGCGTAAACCACAGAAATTAATAATTAACTAATTAATAATTAATTGTTTATATTATTAATGTATTACGTTATATTTGAAAATTCTTCACTTCAGCTAATTGCGACATCTATTGAATACATTAATTAACTATATAAATAATTTCTCCAAAATCTTAAAATCTATAATTGCAATATGAGGGCAACTACCTCTATTTATTTCAATGTATTTAATGATTAACTGTGATGTTCCATATCTCTTTTACAACTTTTACTGCATCCATCCGGAAATATGCATCCAACTTCAATTTAGGACTAAATCATTAAATCAGGTTGGTTATATTGTACACGAATAGCTCGCATAACGTGCATAAAGTGTATCGTAAAGTACAATTTACATTCCTCGCAGAATTTAGATACGCTGTTTTCTCAGTCAATATTTTAGCAAAAATTTACATCTTTTAAACACATTGTCAGGTTACGTAATCTGTTTTAAATCACTGTTCACACTCATAATGCTTAATTTCTTTAAAATACTTTTCTACAGCTTTATTTTACGGTCTTTAAAATAAATATTAACTGTACGATGTTTTGTTCATTTGTCACAAAAGATATACATCTGCAAAATATATCGTTTTAACTATTCAGAAAGAACTACATAAATATATCCGTAAGGGTTTTCTGAAGAAATTAATTGACCACCAGAGTTGTAGGAGAAGATCGTAAGAGGTAACGAGGATTGATGTTTTTTAACTCTCATTGAGCTCGCGCGAGATCCGATTGCTGCACAATACTAATTTTTCTTCCGTGCAGCACATTCGTATCGAAGTTATGTCCGCGGGCGTAATCGTTGAACTCCGTTCGGGTCAATCGCGCGGCCTGTATGTGCTCGGTGCTCCTCCCATAAATTATAGTCCGCGCACGAAACAGGGCGGAACGAACGCTGTACATGATGCCATGTTCGGAGTTACCTAAGGCCCACACGACGCATACAGTCAATTTGAGTATGAATTATACTCGGTGGCCAGTACCGTTTCATTTCCACCGCGGTGCGCCGCGCCGCGCCGCGCCGGTATCGTCCCGTTCTAATAAAGCGGCTTTCCGCTGATTGCGAGATCGGACACCCTCTCGGCGAGCTTGCGCATTGACAGGAAAGTCTGTATCTATCGATTTATTATTTCTCCGCTACCGGATTGTTTATTAAGACGTGTCAGCCGGTAACTGCTGCTCGGCCCGACGGCGCTGTAAAATGCGACTTTGCGGGACGGCGATACTTGTCATGCTGTATCCATACGAGATAATAATGGCGACGATAAATAACAACTAGTACTAGCATGTCGGATCGTGTTGCTTTATTTTATTGCTATACATATCTCTTAGTTCCTTGCTTCTTATAATGAACGAAATAAAATAGCGGAATGATCTACGTAATTTTAATATTTCTTGCTACTTCTACGGGGTATTTCTCGACGAGATTTAATACTTTATAGAGCGATATTTTAAGAGAATATAACGATAAATTAACGGTGATAAGTTTGTCCAGGGAATAAAAATCATTTTCAGATTTCAATTCTATTTTTAAGTGCTTTATAATATGTTTTCGCACTATATCTTACTTCTAAAAATATCTTTAAAGAGCGACCGACTGTAACGATGAAGCAACGTGCCTTGAAAAAGATATCAGGTGGCACTTTTATCGGGCGACAGGACATCAGGTAGCCGCCTGACACGCTTCGTAAATTCCATTCGTTTTTGGACGTAGTCGCCGATGACACTGGACGTTGAGAGCCTGCCGTATCTCGCGGGGAACATTTAAAAAGTTATCTCGCATGCGAACGCGTATGTATGCACGCTGTGATATGAATACTGAGGTGCGCTACCTCGAAAAAGCATGGAGCGTACCTTTAACGGTCGGCCGATATTTGCATACGTCTCATTAGCGATCGTTAATTGCGAACCGACGAGCGCCACTGCTTTAAGTATTTGCCGGAGACCCTTCCTCTTTTTCTTCCCGCGATAATGAAGATATCCTCACGTCCACATTCGCCCTTGCAGACGAGCGAGCGACGTACAATTAAGACTGCAGGAATAACATACGAGTCGTCGGAAAAATGAGACGGGTAATAATACAATAACTGTCGGCGCGTTAACAGCGCGCGAACTCGTCCGCGTTAGCGCATAGACGATCCGTTAATAATCGTTTTATTGAGGGCCATTACGGATCTCGTTTGTTACGCTAATTGCACAGTCGTGCGCGGGCAATCACGTGTTTAGCTACTCGTTTATTTATATGCCTGATGCATTGATTGCGAAACCGAAGTTGCCATCATTAAAGATTATTAGAGTACAGCTGCGAATTTTCATTAAGGAACGTGTTTTTTCGGAACATGTTTTCATAATCCCAAATGCGTGTATATTTGGACATTTTATTTTCGGTTTATTTTATATTTATT